>BQNB010007075.1:60183-94898 GCA_026074375.1 Tanacetum coccineum
ATTTTTTGTAGAATCGTTAGGATAGCCTATCACTCTTGATATGTACGATGGAAAAAAGATGTGACGAACGACACCGTTGGGGTAGAGTTAAAATCTTCACAAAGAACAACATTTCAACCTTTGATGTTGCATTCAGCCTATTTAGAAGCATTTCAACCTTTGTGAGATTAAGGAAAAAAGTTAGTGAAATAACTTTAGATCAAGAAGAGCAATTCTAAAAACCGCTCTGCTGACAATTCTAAAACATTTCAACAACAAACTAGATTTCAAGCTAATACCAGTGCTATTGATTCATTATAACCTTATCAAATGTATCACATATACAATTTATGCAGAAAATGCTACTAATAGAATACCATATCCAATTTTGAATCATGTAAGCTCATTCACATAAGCAACAATTACCACAATTAGTAAATAGTCCCGAGCCCAACTTCGTGTGTTACCCAAACGCCAACTACTATTTATGCGGTAATTACCTAAACTAATTACCCCAACCAGCAACTTTTACAAAAGGCCATTGATATTGTCCCGCAAAATTGCTGATTGTGATATACTTTACAACTTTTTAGAGCGCCTATACTCATCATTATAAATATACTCAAAAGGCGCATAAAACGTCGCCGTTTTTACCCTTTGCTACAGTAGCCGGCCCTTTGGGCTCCCAATTTGGGCCGGCCCATTTAGCTTTTTTTTTCTTTTTTCTTCAGTAGGCAATATAAAAAAAAATTTGCTCGGCACAAAATAGGAAAAAAATTACAAAATTAATGATTTATTCAGATAAAAAAATACCCGCGACATGAGACCCAACACATAAGTTCGCGACATGACGTCCAACACATAAGCCCCATATAAAAAACAAACTATTAAACATGAGACCGAAAAATAAACCTAATATAAAAAAAATTGCTCGACACAAAATAGGAAAACAAATTACAAAAATCCTGATTTAATCAGATCAAAAAACGTTTTTACCATTTGCTACAGTAGCCGGCCCTTTGGGCTCCCAATTTGGGCCGGCCCATTTAGCTTCTTTTTTTTCTTCAGTAGGCAATATAAAAAAATTGCTCGGCACAAAATAAGAAAAAAATTACAAAATTAATGATTTATTCAGATAAAAAAATACCCGCGACATGAGACCCAACACATATGTTCGCGACATGACGTCCAACACATAAGCCCATATAAAAAAACAAACTATTAAACATGAGACCGAAAAATAAACTTAATATAAAAAAAAATTGCTCAGCACAAAATAGGAAAAAAATTGCAAAAATCCTGATTTAATCAGATCAAAAAATACCCGCGACACGAGACCCAACACATAAGTTTTTTTTTTTAAGTAGGCAATATAAAAAAAATTGCTCGGCACAGAATAAGAAAAAAAATTACAAAAGTACTGTTCAGATAAAAAAATATCCGCGACATGAGGCCCAAGACATAAGCCCATATAAAAAAAACAAACTATTAAACATGAGACCGAAAAAATAAACCCAATATAAAAAAATTGCTCGGCACAAAATAAGAAAAAAATTACAAAAGTACTGATTTAATCAGATAAAAACATCCGCGACATGAGACCCAACACATAAGCCTAAATAAAAAAAATATTAAACATGAGGCTCAGCCACAACGCGCGGACTATTTTGCTTAATAAAAAAAACCTAAAAAAAATTAATTGTCGACACCAATTAAAAAAAAAACCCGCCCTACACCAACGAAAACATATCCGCCCCGCAGCAACGCGCGGGTACTTTTGCTTGTTAAGAAAATAGCATTAAAAGATAACAAGAAAGAACATTCAAAGATTCTATTTAGAAATAAAACAGCTTTTTCTTCACACATGTTTTATTCTTGAATAGCTTGATTTTTATGTTTTTGTACTTTGTTGATAGTCATTTCATTAATACATAAAAACTATAACAAAGACAATAAATGGAAGGATAGAATTGCAGTCCAAAAGCAATACTAGAAAGTTGAAATTCATGAAGTTAATGGCAAGTTAACCATTACAACACATCCTAACTAAAGGTTCAAGAAAACAAGCATAATTCCCACCACTTTTGAAATTCATAGTTAGAAGAACCAAACACATATTTCTTCATTCACTTGCTCCTCACTGTCTTCGTTAGAATCACTCACCACATACGTCTCTTCTTGTTCGTGCTTTGTCCGGCTGCATCTCCTGCTCGTTTTGCTCGTGCTTTCTTTTCTGCTTCAGGATAGTTTTCCTGCAAGCCATGTTTTTATTAGTTCACATAATCACTTTTCATTTATTACATTTTATAAAATTAGCAAAGATAAGGTTTCATTCTACTCACAAGAGCAGCAAGGTCTTTTAGCCATAAAGATATGGTAGTAGAAATGGTGATAATCTATTAAAAAGATGAAAAGTAACATCCAACTTACCTTCCTCTTTTCTGCTTCCTCCTTATATTTTGCTTCACGATAGTTTTCCTGCAAGCAATATTTTTATTAGTTCATATAATCACTTGTCATGTATTACATTTTATAAAATTAACAAAGATAAGGTTTCATTCTATCACAGAGCAGTTGTTCATTCAAGAGCTAGCAAGATTTCGCTAGACTAAAGACTTGGGAGTAGAAGTGGAGAGATGGCTACTATCTTTCTTATCTTTGCTTCCCTTTCTTCTCCCACTCTCTCCTTATGCTCCAGCTTCATTGATTCAATGGGTAGAGCCGCAAGTAATCATGATAGCCATATCATCCTCTTGACTGCCCACATCGTCCTTCTTTTGGGGTTCTTCCTTTGCCTCCCATTCAATTGATGGTAAAGATTGGAAACCTTTTTCCCTTAATTCAACACACTTCTCAGATTTCAGTTTTTTGGACAAAACAAGACCTCCATTCCAAACTTCATGGGCAAACCTCTCTATGCTTTTCAGTTTCAATGAAGCTATCTTGAGCTCGTGAAGCACATATGTCTGTTAGGCATGACAGCATTTGAATTACTAGAGTTTCATAATCTATTAAAAAGATGAAAAGGAACATCCAACTTACCTTCCTCTTTTCATATAAGTCTAGACGAAGGCGATAGAAATCCTCAAGAACTGTACACAGAAATAATATGAAGAGTATAAATCAACATGAATAAAGAATATGTAGAGGTCGACAGAACCCCAAATTATAGAGATTTTCCTACTTAGTCTTAGGGGTGTCATACTTCTTTTGTTTCCCCTCGCATACAAGCACATCATGTTAGCTGTGACTTAAGTGTAGTTTGTCTAGTATCAAATTTTATTTATGGAACCCTTCTTCTCTTAGCTTTGTTCATTTGAATATGTGTGTTCATGGCAATTTCAAAATGCACACTAGTATACCGTTTGCAAGCCTTGTATAAATCTGAATTGGGGTTGCCATTTATGAGATATAAAGGATTAAAATAAAACATTCAATATAAACTATCTGTAAAATTGTTAACTTACCTTAATGTCTTTCCCACACCCTGAAGCTGCCTCCAAAAATTCCATGTAATCCTCAGTCCAACACCTTACTGGCAGTTGAGTTATTAGTATAGGAGCATCCTTGGCCGTGTACCTCGTCTTTAAATTCCGCTATGTGGTGTGTGTATTCATTTGATGCGGCTTTTCTCAGATCTCTCCATTTTAACCCTCGATAGATGGAAGATAGCAGCATTGATTTACCTTCCAGTAGGCGTTTTAGGTTTGCTATAATGTCTCGTGGATTATAATTTGGAATAAACGAACTCCAGGCTCCTCTTGCTTCACTTCCATTTACCAGAACCATTGGGATGATTGGAATAAAACTTTTTCAAAAAAAATTGAATCATTATAGCAACCAATTCAAACAATATCATATACTTATAAATATATACATAGATTATATAAACTACCATGCAGGCTCAATGGATTGATCATCCTCTTTCAAGTAGTCAAGAAGAAGTTCATCATCCTTTTGAAAAAAGATATTGTGTGATAGGAGAGAGCCGAGTGAAAGCTATGTGACTATTGCAAGTTTCATGATCTTACCCACACTGATATAGGAATAATACTTTAGAATATATATGCAATGTTTACAAAAACGTAATTTAAATTCGATCCTATATCTCACCGACGTCCGTGTCCGAGTTGAGCTGGAAACTATTGAAAGTGAAGAAGGAGGACAGTATAATTTTGATGAGCACATTAAGGATTTTGTTTGGGATAATGACGAGGATGGTGATGCAATTGAGCTTGCCTTTAGTAACATGAAGATTGAGGAGAGAAAGCACTGGCTTCAAGCACCTCCTAAGGTATTGCTTTTGTCAACTTAGTTATTAGCAGTTATGTTGTCGAATGTGATTGATAGAATATCATTGTGTTTAGGTTAAAAGATATCATTGTGATTGATAAACCGACCCCCGAATTGATTAGCAAATCAATACTTCATATTCATTCAACATAAAGAGAATACAACCCTAATGCCCTATTTATAATAAAAAGATGTCCTCGACTTAACTTGTTTACTAAGAAAATATGATAAAGAAAACTAACTAAAAATTAATAAGGAAAATACTAAGCAGGTTCTTATCACATGCGGGGCAACTTTTGGTGTTGTGTATAGTAAATCGTTGAGCTTTGTAATCATTATAGTCAAATCGTGTTTACTATACACAATCATTAGCTTTGTATTCATTTAGAGTGTTGTATTCAAGATTCAGAATTTCAGAAAATGATTGTAATATATGGAGTGAATTTTGTAATCATAACTAATTGCATTAGCTATTTATTGAGTAAGATTTTGAAAGTTGACTCAACGAGTGTGATAAGAACCTTCTTAGTATTTCCCTTATTAATATTTAGTTAGTTTCCTTTATTATATGTAGTTAAGTCTAGGACATCATCTTTTATTATAAATAGGGCATTAGGGTTGTATTCTCTTTATGTTGAATAAATATGAAGTATTGATTTGCTAATCAATTCGGGGGTAGTTTATCAATCACAATGATATCTTTTGACCTAAACACAATGATATTCTATCAATCACATTTGACGCCATAACTGCTTATAACTAAGTTGACAAAAGCCAAACCTTAGGTGGTGCTTGAAGCCAGTGCTTTCTCTCCTCAATCTTCTTGTTACTAAAGGCACGCTCAATTGCATCACCATCCTCGTCATTATCCCAAACAAAGTCCTTAACGTGCTGATCAAAATTATACTCTCCTCCTTCTTCACTTTCAATAGTTTCCAGCACCTAGAGATAATGAAAAATATTAAAAATTGCAAAAACAAGAAGGTATAAATAGTTGTGCTATTCAAAATTTACCTTATAGGACGTTATATTGAATTGATTTTCCAATTGTTTCTTCTTCGCCTGATAGTGGGACATTGTATAGAACAAGAACACTTTATTAGTCCTCTTGTGAGAGGCTTTAAAATTTGGTTGTACGAACCACTGCATAAAGTTTTTGACTTTTAGTAAAGATGGCCAGAAATAGTGAAGGAAGTTGATCAATAGCCCTTTGATGCGTGAACCATCATGATCCTACAAAACACATTTAATGTTCTATAAGCATAAAAAATGGCATATAGTTGATATTGTGAACGCATAGTAAGAGTACACACCTCATTGACCATAATCATCAAGTGTCCATATCTCAATTCCTTAACATTTTCATAACTTTTACCATCTTGGAGGCCAAGAATCTTCTTAATGTTTTGAATGTCAGTGTTTTTCTCCAATTCTTGAGGACTTGCTTCCCTCGCATTGAGCAAGTTACCTTCCAAAGGAAACACACCATATTTATCTATATCTTGGCCCAATCGAGATATCTGCAAACAATGATAAACATTGTAATAAATGATTGTTTATGTATATACACGTATCAAATAACAAAGACAAAGACAGCTTACTAAAAACTCTGTGGGAAAACCTCCTTTTGTGAGAATTAAAGTGCATTCTTGGGAATAAGGCGTATCGGCTAACTCAGCATCATGCAGTTCAGGAATATTGAGTTTCCCTGCATTACTCTTTTTTTTAGACAGATCTTCAAACAGTGAGTGTGCAACTGCAAAAACATGAACAAGACAATAACATAAGTTCTCAAACCCACTAGTTTTAGGAATAAAAAAAAGAAGGTGGTTGTACATACTTTTCTTCAAAAACTCTGGTGGGAGTTTACACGTTGATCCAAAACTGCCCTCATTAGTCAACTTTTCTTTAGTTTGCGAATCAAAAGCAGGGTTGTCGATATGAGCATTGACAAACACCCAAAGATAGCTCTCTATAACATTTGGTTTGAGATTGAGAATCGTTGCAAGGGAAACGGTAATCTGACTCGTTATATAACCGACATGTGACTTCATCGTCGGGATATTATTCACAAAACTCACCTAATTCATTTGTAAGCATATATTAGCGAATATTTACCTCATAAACTCAATACAAAATTTTATATTTTATACCTGGTGAGAATGCTCAAGATGCCCATCAGCTATAGCAACACATATCTCCCATCTATTGTTAACTTTCTCATAAATCCTATATAAAATGAGAGATGATTAGCATCAAAATTAGCAAATAAGTATTCATCATAAATATTAAAAAAAAGAACCTAACCTGGTAGCATGAGTAGATGTTTCGAGATAAAGGTCAACATAGTCTTCAAACGTTCTAGGTAGAAGGCGGCACGTTCCATCTAGTTCAACCTTCACACCTGCGCAGCATCCTGCTAAGTCGACGACCCGTCTCTTCATCAAAGCAACTATATCACCTTCAAGACATTCCATGCCAAATAGTGCTAAATGAGGTTTAAATGAAACCATACACCATTTTTCACTAATACTGAACTCTTTCAATTTCTTCCCCATGGTGTTGAACACCTAAACAACAATCAGATGGAAACTATAACAACCATACATCTCACAACACGTATGTATTTTATATACAAATAAGTATGGCACGTCTATACCCAATTTTAAACGACATCTAAATAAACATTTTACAATAGACCAGATTTTCAAATTGGAATGCAAAAAGTCAAAAGTCTTAAGAGTGTGTTTGCATTAGTTTGGTTTACGGCATAAGGTGAGCATGAGCATATCAAAACCCTAGTTACAAGGTATATAAACCCTATAAAACAAAAAAACGCTAAACACAAATACAGAATAAGATATTAAAACAAAACCCTAGTTACAAGCTGGTATATAAACCCATATCAAAAAATAAGTAGTGAGAAAATTATCCAATAACCCTAACACAACAAATATAATTATATACCTTTTTAGATACCGGATTACCTTCGCCCCTTGTAATCGAAACGGAACCAACCTTTAAAATTCTACTAATATCTATGTCATGAACACCTTCACCATGATTCCAAACAATAATATTATTATCCTCAACATCTATCTTAACTAAGATATCTTTTACCCCTTTTCTATCAGCTGCATTTAAAAGTATTTCGTCGAATATTTGGTAAAGAAGTGGTACGAAGGTGATTGGTTTTTCTATCATTTGGTCGTCTTCCCAGATCCATAGGGTTTCTTCGTTTCTTTCGACAAGGGTTTGTTTCACTCTTTCGATGAGGTCGTCGTATTGCGGTATGCTGTCGGTTTGCTTCTCGGTCTGCATGGAAGATTGTACGGCGGCGGTTTGTGATGTCAAGATGTGTTGAAAACCTCCCAATAAAGCCGTCTATATATATTATTACTCATAGAACCTCTTTTTAATTTTTTTTTTTTTTCACTTTTTTCTAACTTCTTTTTTTAATTATTATTATTAAAATTTTCTATTTTTTATATTTTTTTTAATTATTATTATTAAAACTAACTTACAACCGATCCGTCTACATTTCACTTCTCTCATACCCCGTTTCGGCGGGATTGGGTATCTTGTTGTTGTTGATAAGAACCATGGACATTTGGCTATGGTCTAGAAAGCAAAATGATATATGCCTTCATAAAGCGCTGAGAAGAAATCTTTAATGCTAAGTCTTGTGCTCCTTGCGAAACTGTTAGGAATACGAAAGTATCGGTCACTTCCATTAATATCGTTAGATAGCTCGTTAAGTAATATTTGGAAGCTCAATAGGCTAGTTAAGGAAAGACACATGGAAAGCTCATGGACAAAGCCCATGGCCGGCCTATAGGTAGTATATAAACCCTTTCCATGCTATGGAAAGGGTGTTGGTTGTTCATTTGTTTCACATAGTAATCTAATATTCTTTTCTTTCTCTCACTAAGTGTTCATCCAACCACTTCTCTTTCTCTCTCTAAACCCTAGATCGAATCCATACATTGTGTGTGTTAAGATATCCTACAATTGGTATTAGAGCTATGGGGTGTTTGTGAAGGTTTTGTGTGCGTTGTTTACTCGTGAATTTGGTTCGAACCAACCAAAAGATCTTCATCTTTTGTGGGTTTAAAACCATAAAGTTTGCTACTTTCTTCTTTATTTATCTTAATATAGACTAGTTGTACAAGAAAATACTTTGAAAAACATAAAAAAGGTGATCTTTTTATGTCTTTTTGTTCGAAAAGAGGGTTTTGTACCAAGAATCTTGATTTCAAAATTTTCGTGTCAAAAACGTTAAAGTTTGTGTTTTTAAGGTTCTCATAGTCTTAGATAGGTAAGAAGTACAAGAAAATTTGGATAAAAACGTCAAAAAGTGAGTATTTTTGAGATTTTTTGTTTTTGAGTTTCGTGTTCTTCCAGGTGATTTATACGCAGAGGCAATTTATACGTGTGGGCGAGTTATACGTTAAGGCAATTTATACGTTGATTTGTCAGGCGAATTATACGCTATTTTCTCAGGCGATTTATATGTTATTTCTCAGCCGAATTATACGTTATTTCTCAGGCGATTTATACGTTATACCTCAGGCGAATTATACGTGATTCTCAGGCAATTTATACAGTAGTTTTAGGCGAATTATACATCTTCTTTTAGGAGAACTATACGCTTTGCGTGGGAGAACTATACGATTTGCTTGGGAGAACTATACGCTTTGCTTGGGAGAATTATATGCTTTACTTGGGAGAACTATACACTTCGTTTGTTAGGAGAATTATACGGTTGTTCTTTGATTTGTAAAATCCCGTGAAAATTTATTTTTCCGGTTTTATCAAGAATTGTAAAATCCCGTGTATTCCAAAGACTCAATCACATTAATCAAATCTCACTTTAAAACAAAAACCTCCAATCACTGTACGATCATCTTTCATCTTATTACATATCTAATCAAAATGGATTCAATGATTACAAATGGACAAAAGAATACTCTTGTTGAGTACATGATACTCTCTGGTGGTGACAATCGTCCACCAATGTTGGACAAAGACCTGTATGATTCTTGGAAAAGTAGAATAGAACTATACATGCAAAACAGAGAGCACGGAAGAATGATACTTGAATCAGTCAAACACGATCCACTCATTTGGCCTACGATTGAAGAAAATAGGGTGACTAATATGTGCTTAATTACACATATTTTATATCCAATAAAACTAAATGACAAAAAACAGACAAAAACTGCCAAATATATGTTTGTTTTGCATTTGTATTGTGCAGGAAACGGATATCACACAAAAGGACGAAAAACAAAGCCAAAAACGACAAAACTGAGCACGAAATAGAAAAGTGTAAAAAGACGAAGCCAAATCAAAGCCAAAAGTCAACCAAGTCAAAAAGTCAAACTGTCAAAGTCAACCCCGACAAAGTCAAGTCAACTCCGAGAAGCTGAATCAGAAAAGAATATAACTTGAGGGACTGAAACTGCCAAATTCCAAAGTTATATTACAAGGATAAAAAGACAAGGGTTGAAATTGCAATTTATTTGAAATAAAACTTTAGGGGCCAAATCTGCCAAGCCCCTAAAGTCATATAACACAAGGACTGACTTTGCAAATGATATACACAACATGAGGGGTTAAACCTGTCAAGTCCTAAATACTTATACACCACATGGACTTGTAGTGCAAACTGGCTATACAAGTTGAGGGGCTTATGTTGACAAGTTTTAAACCCATTTACACCACAAGGACGTATGGTGTAATAAACAAACACAAGATTAGGGGCCTTTCTTGCGACATCACCAAACCCAACCCTGTTACCCAAAAAAAACCAGAGTGTTTATACACTCTTTCCCCGCCAAAGCAACAAACCCCAAGAACAGGGTCACATGTCTCACTTCTTTCTTTTACCCTGCAACTCGATTGTTCAGGGGATAAACCTAACCCTCACCTCCACTAACCTCCATCACATGATGCCTTGCCATGTTGGCAATCCGTGGGTACCATAACACACATCAAGGGCTAGGATCAAAGGACTAGGGCAGCAAGATTATTGAAGGGCTGAGATGAGTTTTTGGTTTGCTCTCACCAAACAAACACAACAAACACAATGCAAAGAAGACTCTCAGCATATATATGAAGACCAAGTCACACAATTATGAGAGTTTTTTTTATCTAGTGTAATATTAGTTTAACTTGTCTTTTTAATACTCTCCAGCTTATTTTTACTTAATTGTACTTTAAATTCCAAGCTTTGTAATTCTCCTTTTAAAGTTAATACAAATTCAAGTATTCAAGTTTTATGAATCTGTCTCTTTTAAATCTATATGCATTCAAGCTGATTATTGTTTACAAGTTATTTCTATAAGCTTTTCTAAGCTTCTAGAAGTTGTTTTACTCATTTGATCTTTACCAACAGCTTTTGTAAGCTTTACTGTGTCATTGAAAGCAAGGATTGTGGTATTAAGCTTTTTGGATGATGAGCCTGAAATGGATGGGCTCATGGGTATAATAAGCTACAAAAGAAGCTTATTTGAGCCTCTGAATACTTCTGTTGAAGCAAGGGACTAAGGTACACTTTGTCTTTATTTTTATTTAGCTTATAAACTGTTTCTGCTTATTATTGCTCATAGTGCTTATAAACTGTTTCTGCTTATTTAGCTTATAAACTGTTTCTGAAAAGCCACCTTAAGGCTTGTGCATACTTAAGCTTGACTGTCTGTTTTCAGTTGCTTTTTCTAGGCTTATTTCAAGTTTTCACAAAAAGTTGCAGTTGTAAAAAATGCTTACCTTCATGGGCTTAATAAAAGTGTGTAAAAAGTTTTGAATTTTGAAAAGTTACTGTAGCAAGTACCAAAAAAGAGAGGTCCGGGACTCGAACCTGCGACCTCTCTCTCACAAGCACACACACTTACCACTGCCCTTGGGACTTTTCACTTGTCATAAGTTGCACAATCAAATAGATAAGGGTGTTTTGGCCCAAGTGCTTTTCAGCCCTTTTGGGCTTATTCCTGGCTTATTTATAAGCTGTGGTGTGAAGTTAGTATTTTTCCTAGGTTTTTCTTAGCTTTAAGTATTTTATGTATTTTTGTTAGATTTTTATAAAATAGTTTAGTATTTTTTATAATTTATTTAGTTTCAAAACTTAAAAAAATCATAAAAAATAAAATAATAATCAGAAAAATACAAATCTTTTTTTAAAAATTTTCTTTTATTGTATATTTTCTAGGAAAAATAAATTTACATATGTAGGGTCATTTTTGCAAAGTTTTATTTTTTAAAGAACGGGATTCGTCCCCGTTTTTGTTTTGACTCGTTTTTAGTCTTAATCAACTCCGTTTTCGGTCTAGTTTTTTTTTAAACTTCGTTTTTTTGTCACTTAGAACCCATTTAAAGTAAAAAATTCATTTAGGGATTAAAATTTAATAATTTAGCTTTTTAGCTCACGTTTTTAGGTCCCGTTATCGTTTTTTTTGTGTAAACTTCTTTCTTGTTTATATTTTTAGGGTTTCTCTTGCTTAATTTGTTTTTCCCGTAGTTTTAGGAATATAATTCATAATCCAATTCCTTCATATTCAAACATCGATTTTCAATTCGTCGCTCGATTTTCAATTGTACACCTCGTTGGGACATAACGACCTGGGAAATCAAACTTCCGGTTACATATATATTTTATTTTGTGAAGTCTTAACTAAACCTTGGCTAAAGGTATTTGGTTGATTGTTTGCTCATATATTATATATATACTATTGAACGAATCAGTGACCAATACAAAGAAATATGTTGAATTGTCTGCTTCAGAGAAAATTCAAGCTGATTGTGATCTCAAGGCAACTAATATCATTCTTCAAGGTCTACCATCTGATATCTATTCACTCGTTAATCATCACAGAGTTGCCAAGGATCTTTGGAAAAAAGTTCAACTACTAATGCAAGGTACCTCATCGACTAAGCATGAAAGGGAGTCTAAACTGTATGATGCATTTGATAAGTTTCTCACATCAAGGGGGAATCACTTCATCAGTATTACTTGAGATTTACTCAGCTGAACAATGACATGAACATTTACAAAATAAAATTGGAGCAATTTCAAGTTAATACCAAGTTCTTAAACAGTCTTCCGCCTGAATGGAGTAAGTTTGTAACTGATGTCAAGCTTGTAAGAGATTTGCATACTACCAACTTTGATCAACTTCATGCATATCTTCAACAACACGAACTCCATGCAAATGAAGTCCGTCTTATGCGTGAACGCAATCAAGATCCACGTGCACTAGCTGCTAACCATCAGATGACACCATCTCACTTCAATACTTATCAGTCTTCATACAACAATCCTCAGTTTCAACAACAGTTTTTACCATCTCAGTCTCCTTAATATGGATCAATTCATCCCACACAACATTACTCAACTACTTATCCATCCACACCTCTTGCAAATTCTTATCCGTCAACACCGTATCCAAAGGCTTACTCATCCACAGTTCATCAAGATACTTATCCTCAACCACAATCTATTCCTCAAATTGAATATATTGTCTCCACAGTTAATCAACAAACACATCTGGCTGAATTTCCTCAGATAGACTTTGGTCTAGCAGTTCCTTTGTTTAAGCAAGGAGATGACCCTATTGATGCCATTAACAAAATGATGTCATTTATGTCTACTGTTGTCACATCTCGTTTCCCATCTACCAACAATCAGCTAAGGAATTCCTCTAACCCAAGACAACAAGCAACTATTCGTGATGGAAAGGTGACTGTTCAACCACTTAAGGGGAGACCAAATTCTTATGCTGCAGGTACTTCAGGAACAAGAGCTAATAATTCAAGAACATGAGGGAATAATTCAGGTCAACAAAGGGTTGTGAAATGTTTTAACTGCCAAGGAAAGGTTATATGGCAAGACAGTGCCCAAAGCCAAAGAGGAAAATGGATGCTACATGGTTCAGGGATAAAGTTCTATTGGTTGAAGACATGAAAATGGTAAAGTTCTTAATGAAGAAGAATTGGAATTCTTGACAGATCCTGGTATTGCAGAAGGTCTAGTTACACAGTCGGTCATCACACACAATGCAGCTTATCAAGCAGATGATTTGGATTCATATGATTCTGACTGTGATGAGATCACTACAGCCAAAGTAGTTCTTATGGCCAATTTGTCTAGTTACGGTTCATATGTTCTTTCTGAGGTACCATACTCTGACAACACTAATAATGATATGCTAAATCAAAGTGTGCAAGAGATGCCGTATTATGAACCTTCTCAATTTGTAGAACATCTAGAAAATAAGATACATGGTGATAGTAATATCATTCCGTACTCTCAGTATCTGATTGAAACACAAAATGCAGCGGTTCAGGATACAAATTCTTCTGCACAACAAGATGCCATAATATTATTTATGTTTGAACAACTATCTCAACAAGTAACTAATTGTAACAAGGTCAATAAGGATAATCTAATAGCCAATGAAACCTTATCTACTGAGCTTAAAAGATACAAAGAACGGGTAAAATTGCTAGAAGAAAGACAAAATGCGGATTTAGGTACAAGAGAAAAGCTCATAATTGATGATATGATTCGGGATAAAAATGCACAGTTTGCGGATTTTGAAAAGGAAAATAACTCTCTTAAACAAACTCTTTCTGAACAATTAAAGGAAAAGGAATCGTTAACAAAAACATTTAATGTTCTTAAAAATGAATCCAAGGAAAAAGAAGCTAAAAATATTGATAAAGAAATTGCTTTGGAAAAGAAAGTTAAAGAACTGGACAATATTGTTTATAAAATTGGGTCAATCCGCGTAAACTATGCATATGCTAACGAAACCACACGTTTTCTATGATAACAACCTTAAACAAGCTCTTGGTTTTCAAAATCCTTTCTATCTTAAGAAAGCTCAGCATATTAGGCCAATGCTTTATGATGGTAATGTTATTGCTAAGGAAACCAATGTGATTTCAATTGATGATTCGGAAGAGACTTTGATGCTTGAAGAAGAGAGTCTATCCAAAATGCTTTTAAAACAAAGTGATCCAATGGTTTTAGAAAAGAAAGTTAACATTAAACCAGTTAATTATGCTGTCTTAAATCAATTGTCTGATGATTTTGGTAAACGTTTTGTTCCACAACAAGAATTATCTGCTGAACAAGCTTTCTGGTCTCAAATGTCAAACCTTCCACTGATTCTTCTGATGCATTACCTGTCAAAATGGATGTTCCTAGTGAACTACCTAAGGTAAGTTTGGTGAATGCAAGCCTTAAAAAGCTTAAATTCCACCTTGCCCAGTTTGACTCTGTGGTGAAGAAAAGAATTACACCCGATGCTCTCACAGAAGGTGAATGGGGGTTTGAACACACTAAAGCTATTTTTATCAATGAAATTATTCCATTTTTAAAATCTTTAAAAGACAATTTTAATGTGTTTGATAAAGATCTTCTAAATGAAATAACCGAAGTACAAACAGTTTTTGACCAAATGGAAACTATTGTTCAACAGTATTCAGTAGACAAACGATGTTTGGAAATTGCTAATAAACAAGCTTTAAATGAAAATGATCGACTCTTGGAACAAATCATTTCTCAAGATATTGTGAATATTGTTGTGAACTCTTCTGAGAATATGAATACTTCTGTGAATGTAAAATCTATGGAAACGTGCAATAAGTGTCTCGAACTTGAAACTGAACTTATCAAACAACAGAACATGGTTGAAAAAGATGAGTATAATAAACTTTCGAAAAGTTATTCTAAACTTGAACAACACTGCATTTCTCTTGAACTTGCAATGCAACTCAATAAAGAAAATTTTCAAACAAATAACACATCTGTGAACCAAAATGAACCTACATTTGATCAATTGTTTCAATTGAACAATTTAAAAGTTGAGCTTCAAGCAAAAGACATGACAATCAAGAATTTGAAAGCACACATTAAGCGTGAGAATGAAACTTCTACCAGTGAAAGTGTGAAAAAGGACATAGATGAAATTGAAACTATCAAAATAGAACTGGAACATAGGGTGGCAAAACTGATTGCTGAAAATGAACATTTGAAGCAGACTTATAAACAACTTTATGATTCAATTAAACCATCACGTGTTCGTGCTAAAGAACACATTGAATCTTTGGTTAATCAATTAAATCAAAAGTCTGTTGAAATTACTAATTTAAATGCTCAACTTTAGGAAAAAAAATTTGTCGTTACAACATTAAAAGATGAATTAAGGAAACTTAAAGGCAAAGCTATAATTGAAAATGTTGTCTCAAAACATATTGTTTCCATTATTGCTCCAAGCATGTTCAAAATTAATTTGGAAACGCTTGCTCCTGAGTTGTTGAATAATAGGGAAGCTCACTCTGAATACCTTAAGTATACTCAAGAACAGGTTGCGTGTCTTAGGGAGATAGTTGAACAAGAGAAATCCTTAAATCCTTTAAACAATTCCTTAGAATATGCTTGTAAGTATGTTAAAAGAAACCAGGAGTTGCTTATAATAATCAGCCAAACTTGCCCTAGTATCAATAATTCTTGTGACAAGTTAATCGCAGTTACCCCACTGAACAAGGACAAAAAGGTTAGGTTTACTAAACCTGTCGCATCATCAAGCAACATTCCCAAAGTGATTAACAGACCTTTATTGTCTTCTACAGGAGTAAAACCTTTTACTAGTGCTAGTGGATCAAACCTTCAGGCAATACAACGAATGATAGGATTTCGTGACCACCAAGTAGTAATGAGAAGAATAAAGTAGAAGCCCAATCTAGGAAAGTTAAATCTAGTTTGGATAAAAAGAATTCTGATTCTAAAAATGTCTGTAATGAACATGTTAAGCATCTTGTTAAAGGTGCTAAGGCTCTTTGTTCTATTTGCAATGAATGTATGTTTGATGCTATGCTATGTGTTTGATTAATCGTGTGAACAGTATGAATGTACATGCTAAATCTGCCTCTAAGAAAAATAAAAAGAGAAAAGAATGAAAACCTACTAGAAAAGTGTTTAACTCTATTGGATATAAATGGAAACCCACAGGAAGGACTTTTACTTTAGTTGGAAATGCGTGCCCTTTAACTAGGATTACCACAACTAATGAAGTGCCTATTAGGGAACCTATTCCTCTTAAAGTAGTTGCATAAGAACCAATAGTAACTAAAGTGTATACTAGGAGACCTAAGGTACCTAAGACTATTGGCTCCAATAGCAAACCTAAGACTATAAAATCTTTGACTGCTAACAAAATGGAACCCGGTACATCTCAAGGATCCAATACTTCAGTTGCTCCATCTTCTTCTTATTTTATTGAATGCAGGTTGTCCAAATTGTTCTGTGGTATTTGGACTCCGGATGCTCCAAGCACATGACCGGAGATCGCTCTCAGCTCACCAATTTTGTTCATAAATTTCTCGGTACTGTCAAATTCGGTAATGACCAAGTTGCGAAGATCATGGGATATGGTGATTATCAGATCAGGAATGTCACAACTTCAAGGGTTTATTATGTTGAAGGACTTGGACACAATCTATTCTCTGTTGGACACTTATGTGACTCATATCTAGAAGTAGCTTTCAGGAAATACACTTGTTTTGTTCGCAATCTTGAAGGTGTTGATTTACTCTCAGGATCTCGAGGAACTAACCTGTATTCTCTGTCCATTGGAGATATGATGGCGTCTTCTCCTATTTGTGTATTGTCAAAAGCCACAAAGACTAAGTCACGGTTATGGCATCGTTGTCTGTCTCATTTTCATTTTGGTGCTGTTAACCACTTGGCCAGACACGCTCTAGTACGTGGTCTTCCCAGACTTAAATTTGAAAAGGACCACTTGTTTTCTACATGTGCCATGGGAAAAAGCAAGAAACAATCACATAAACCTAAATCTGAAGACATCAATCAAGAGAAACTATATCTTCTACACATGGATCTTTGTGGGCCTATGCGTGTTACAAGTGTAAATTGGAAAAAGTACATCCTCGTTATTGTAGATGATTACTCTCGGTTCACATGGGTGAAGTTTCTAGGATCAAAGGATGAAGCTCCTGATTTTATAATCAAGTTTCTGAAAATGATACAAGTTAGACTGAATGCAACTGTCAGGAACATTCGTACAGATAATAGAACTGAGTTTGTTAACCAAACTCTGCGAGACTACTATGAACAAGTTGGCATCTCTCATAAAACATCGGTTGCGCGAACTCCACAACAAAATGGTGTTGTAAAAGGCGAAATCGTACTCTTGTTGAAGCCACTCGAACAATGTTAATCTACGTAAAAGCTCCTTTACTTATATGGGCCGAGGCAGTCACTACCGCATGTTACACCCAAAACCGATCCGTTATACGACTTCGCCATGGAAAAACTCTTTATGAGCTCTTACATGATAAGAAACCCGATTTATTCTACTTTCATGTTTTTGTGCACTTTGTTATCCAAACAATGATAGTGAGAATTTAGGCAAACTTCAAGCTAAAGCTGACATAGGGATTTTCATTGGATATGCACCCAAGAAGAAAGCTTACTATATCTACAACCGACGTACCAAAAAAATCATTGAAACCATCCATGTCGATTTTGATGAGCTGATGGCTATGGCTTCTGAACAAAGCAGTTTAGAACCTGCGCTTCATGAAATGACTCCTGCAACACCCAGTTCAGGACTCGTTCTAAACCCTCCTCCTTTAGTACCGTTTGTACTACAATCGAGGCATGAATGGTATCTTGTGTTTCAGCCAGTATTTGATGAGTTCTTCTCTCCTCTAGCTAGTGTTGCCTCTCCAGTTCCTGCAGTTGAAGCTCCAGCTCCTGTTGAGTCAACCGGTTCACCTTCCTCAACATCAGTTGATCAAGATGCATCTTCACCAAGTACTTCTTAAACCACTCAACAATCACAATCCCATGAAATACCTCTTTATGCTAAAGAAGTGTCACATGACCTAGAGGTCGCACATATGAGTAACGATCCTCATTTTGGCATTATAATTCCAGAAACTGTTTCTGAAGAATCTTCATCAACGGATGTTATTCATACAAATGTGCACTCAGACGCTCCAATCTCTGAACACCCCCGAAAATGGGCTAAAGATCATCTGTTACAAAATATAATTGGTGAACTCTCCAGACCCGTTTCCACAAGACTCCAACTACACGAACAAGCCATGTTCTGCTACTATAATGCTTTCTGATCTTCAGTTGAACCAAAGACGTACAAAGACGCATTAACTAAATCATGTTGGATTGAGGCTATGCAAGAAGAGCTAAATGAATTCAAACGTCTTGACGTCTGGGAACTCATTCCTCGTCTAGATAAAGTGATGGTTATCACCTTAAAATGGATATATAAGGTGAAATTAGATGAATTGGGAGGAATCTTGAAAAAAAACAAGGCTAGATTAGTAGCTCGTAGATACCGTCAGGAAGAGGAAATTAATTTTGAAGAATCCTTTGCTCCCGTGGCTAGACTAGATGCTTTTCAGATATTTCCCGCGTTTGCTGCTCATATGAATATGATCGTCTACCATATGGATGTAAAGACGGCATTCTTGAACGGTATCTTGCGTGAAGAAGCCTACGTTAGTCAACCGGAAGGATTTGGTGATTCAAACAATCCTAATCACGTGTACATACTGAAGAAAGCTTTATATGGGTTAAAATAGGCTCCACGCGCGTGGTATGATCTATTGCCATCGTTTCTACTATCCCAAGGATTCTCCAAAGGCACGGTTGAACCCACATTGTTCATCAGAAGAGAAGGCAAATATATCCTCCTAGTACAAATCTATGTTGACGATATAATTTTTGCTTCTACTACTACTAAACTTTATGATAAATTTTCTGAAATAATGTGTTTTAAATTCAAGATGTCGATGATGGGCAAAATATCATTTTTTCTAGGACTACAAATTTCTCAAAGTCCCAGAGGCATCTTTTTAAACCAATCAAAATATGCTCTAGAATCTCTCAAAAAATATGGAATGGAATCTTGTGACCCCGTGGATACTTTAATGGTGGAGAAATCCAAACTGGATGAGGATCCATAAGGGAAAGTCATTGACCCAACACATTATCGTGCCATGGTTGACACCCTTATGTATCTTACATCCAGTAGACCAGACGTTGTTTATGTTGTTTGCATGTGCGCCCGGTATCAGGCTCGTCCTACCAAAAAGCACTTACATGCTGTAAAAATAATCTTTCGATACCTATGAGGAACCGTTAATCGAGGACTATGGTACTCGAAGGATTCTTATATTGCACCAACAGCTTTTGCAGATGCTGATCACGCGGGTTGTCAATATACCAGACATAGTACATCTGGAAGTATGTAATTGTTGGGAGACAGACTTGTTAGCTGGTCATCAAAAAGGCAGAAAAGCGCTGCAATATCTAGTATAGAAGCTGAATACATCGCCTTATCCGGCTGTTGTGCTTAAGTCCTTTGGATGAGATCACATCTTACCGATTATGGCCTTGCATTCAACAAAATTCCAATGTACTGTGATAACAAAAGCGCTATTGCCTTATGCTGCAACAATGTTCAACATTCTCGCTCAAAGCATATTGATATCAGATACCACTTCATTAAAGAGCAAGTGGAGAATGGAGTCGTCAAGCTTTACTTTGTCAGGACGGAATATCAGTTGGCGAACATATTCACCAAGCCTTTATGCCAAGAAAGAATTAAATTCCTTAGACAAGCTTGGGATGAGAAGTTTTACTCCTGAGACTCTGTAAGAACTGGCAGATGAAGCTAAAGAATAGTGGTGGTACCTATTCTTATATCTTGTGTATAATATGTACATATAGAAAACCAGAAAAACCCGAAAAGATTTTTCATTTCCTAAATTTTTTTAAAAACAAAATAGAAAATTATAAAACTTTATAAAAACAAAATACAAAATTCAAAAATTCAAAAAATTCAAAAATATGTTTCATGACATGCTTTCTAGCATCGATAATATTTACGGCTTCAGAAATGTCATTTAATAATGGCACAAAGCTGTAAATAAAGTTTGAATAGAAAGCATGTCATATGGCTTGCTATTATTTTAGATAGCAACAAGGTCGTCATCTTAAAGGCAAGTATTCCAAAAAGAAAACTTGACCTCATAACGAGAATTTATTTTCTCGGGAATGAATTACTTCATATTCATTCAAGGCTTGTGTTTACTTTGCAACACAACCCGTGCTTCCTATATACAATAAATGTACGTGTCAGTGCATTTATTTGTCAAAATAAGAGAAATCTTATTTTTATTGGTAAAAAGTTTTATTCACAATGAATCAGTGTTTTCAGTAATCACAAAAAGATTTTCAAAGACAATTCGACCACTCAAACAATGACAACAACTCTTTAAATAGAAAATGGGTCATTATTTGAGGGGGAGAAAGGGTCATCAAATAATCTTTTAAAACGGTCTTTCAAAATAAGTCACGGAATAAATGGATAAAGTTTTTGATAATGACGGATAACAATTTAAAGGGAAATTAACTTATATTAACTACAAGGGATTTAGATGTCATTTGTTTCAAACTTTAGGGACTTATTTGCAATGTAAGACATAGTGAATTCAGGCTTTAAACTACATACGACCAATATTGCAAACACCTCATTGTTGTAAAAGATTAGGAATGTTTGAAAATAATTACATAGTTTTAAAAGCCTTGAAGTTGACTCTCACGGGATAGACCTAAGCTTATTTATTCTTCAAACACGATCTCGAGTATGTGTGCGTACAAGGTTTTGTTGATTTCGAGGTGTCGAAACCAGCAAGGGGAAGGAGTAGATGTATACATGATAGAGTCAATGGCCTTCTTTTGAGCTTGTCTTCATAGATAGCTTCTTTTGATTTTAGGCCTTCTTTGTTTCTTTCAGGTGCACTATTTCAATCACATGGGGGAAGAGACATCTCGTCTTCATTTAGTATGCATCATTTGAGTTCCCATGGGGAAGTGTTGGGAGAATAATTATTTAAAACGTGAGAAGTGTTCTTTCTGATTCAATTAATGTTTTACCCGACCGGTCAATCTCTAAGCTTATTCTTAAAAGGATTAGAAATATTTGATAAAAGAGGTACACATAGATATGATGATTCTTTTAGATAGTTAGTATCATGTAGGAAGAAATGTCTACTTCCGAGACTTAGTTGACTTTGAAGTTATCATTTTGACTATTTAGAGGATTTAATTGTCTACATCTGAGACTTAGTTGACTTTGGTGTTACAATTTATATCATCACTATCCTGAAGAGAGAAATGCGCTCGTCCGGGACTTAATTGACTTTGGTGTTGCGGTATCAAATTCTTAAAAAAAGGATTAATTATGTTCTTCGGATATCTGGGCTTTATACATCAAGACCTCTTAGCGCGACTTGCAAGAAACTTTGAATCTACTCAAGAAAGGATTGTTGGTTTAGGGGGAAGCTAAAACAACTTCTAAATGGAGATTATCGAGACGGACTACAGATTGCTGACATGGACAGAATGACTTTGTCATTTTCGGTTTGAACATTTTCATGTCCTATCTTATACATAATCTTGTGAATATATCAATGTGTAGTGTAGACTTAAATGTAGACATATATAGTGTTTGAGTACGAATTTTCAATAATTTCTTAGTAAATTCATTTTTTTTAAATTAACGTACTCAAACACCATATAATACCCTCAAAAATTAAGGGGGGCATTAAAATGCTTCTAATATGGCTTGTTAATAATCGAAACATTGTTCTCCCCGAATGCATTTATAATTAAATCAATTAATATCCAAAATATTAAAAGATTTAACATTTTTGATAAGGAGAGAAAATGTGATTAAAATATATGACTAATGATGTGATTCTATGGACTCAAGTGCGAGCTTCAACCTTCATGTGCTAAATATTTTCGAATATCGATGCACATGTTGAGGGGGTGCATTTTCTAAAAATTAAAACCATCAAGGTACTAAATGTTTTGATTTATATCATTATGTACCTTGATTGATGTTTTCAAATGTTTTTAAGGCTGAGAACAATACCAAAGACCGACCATGTCTGTAATTACTTGAAGTTATAAGGTAGTTAAGATTAGGTATTCGTTCCTACAATCCAGCCAGAACCAGAGGGATCTACCCAGGGACAATCCACTAGATAGTGTAGAAGTCCTTAGGCATGATATAAAAAAGGAATAAAAGTGAGAATAAATAAATAGTGCCGACTAAGATGGAGCTAGTACTGGAACCCAAAGGGTTGAAGAATGAAAAAGGATTGTAAGGATAAAGGGTGGAAAAAAGAAGCCCTCCATACACTTAGGCAAAAACCGTCAAAAACACTAAGTTGTTGTCTGGTATTAAAGATAGTCATGGACCCAGTGACACAATGCACAACCCTCCATGGCCACTCAAGGTCTCTTAACAGACTTTTGTTTCATTTCTCATGGATATTACACGTATTTCTATCGACTTTCTCACTCCGAGTTAGTTGGTATTAAAAAGGTGGCAGTCCACTCCAGCCTCCGATCAATAAAACCAAATGTGCACTATTTTGAGTTTAGAGCCAAGAGATCATCTATAAATCTTGTTAGGAAACTAATCAAATATATTTGTTTTTCATACACTGTGAAGGCAAGTAAATTCTTAAGAGTCCTACGCATTATCCTTGTGATTTTGCTAGAACATCAAAGTGATACTCATGTATTCACAATAAAGATGGAAATCCTTTCAGTGTCAACATCAAACAGCACTGCGGTAGGTGACTTGTGGGATTCTATATGAATCAAACTTGTGACATCTAGAAAGAAACAATGGTGCTATTCTATATGAATCAAACTTGTTTCAGATTATGAATTGACGGTTGCTGAATTTTAAAATGCTAAAACTCTCGATGGGTCACAAAAACACTTTGGCAAAGTGACACGTCGATTGATTTTCAAATCCATTTTTAATTCAATCAGTGGGACTTTGTCTTACTGGTTCACTCATACTGTGTTGTCTGCTTTTAGATGCTCCGGTAATGAGAACGGCTAGTGCAGCTGCGAAATCCTGTCAAGAAGATTCTTCGGAATTCTATCTGATCACAGGCAGTATTTATACTGATCAACGGGGAACCTTGGTTATTGCAACCATATTCGACGAAAGTGAACAAAGACTCTTTCGTCCATATATGTTGATTATCACTAACCTAAACCTGCAAGTATTCCCGATGGTGGCAGCAGCTAGACGTGGACGCGTCAGATTCATAACCACATGCTCATACTCGACAGACATTTATAAAGACATTATGAAAGCTCAAGTACATGTTTCAAGATTTCCGCTACTCTGATACCGTATGTCCTTCTTGAAGTGATGAAGTGTTAAAGTTAAAGAACTTCAAGAAAAATGCATTATTAAAGCCTTCAAGTTAAAGAATCAAGAAAAGTATGAGCATGTCGGTCCGAAGGTCACAAGTACACAAGATAACAAAAGATCACAAGTTGATAATAAGAGATTATGCTTGGTTGATGATCTCAAGAAGCTAAAGATCACTCACAAGTCAAGCTTAAAGAAACAAGCTCCAGCCTAAAGTCAAAGATCACTACATCATGTTCACAAGATAAAGTCAAGAAAACAAGTTTACGAGCACAAGAATGAAGATAAGCATAGTATGTTAGGTTTAAGTTTTTGTAAAATGGAGTGACCTCCCTTAAGGGGAGATTGTTAGGAATATTAAAGTATCGGTCACTTCCATTAATATCGTTAGATAGCTCGTTAAGTAATATTTGGAAACTCAATATGCTAGTTAAGGAAAAGCCCATGGAAAACTCATGGACAAAGCCCATGGCCGGCCTATTGTTAGTATATAAACCCTGTCCATGCTATGGAAAGGGTGTTGGTTGTTTACTTGTTTTTCATAGTAATCTAATATTTTTTTCTTTTTTTCTCTCACTAAGTGTTCATCCAACCACCTCTTTTTCTCTCTCTAAACCAATATTGCAATTTTTTTTAAGTATTGGTTTAACACATATATGACCACAATAAAGCAGATAACTAGTTGGACTTAAAAAAAATTAAATATAGTAATATCATAAGCTTAAGAAATCTAATGTATGATCAAGATCTCTCGAATTGATTCCAAACTAGTACCATGGCGACGAGAATTAAATCATCTTTCTATAAAAAGACACTTCTGTATACTTTTGACGAATTTTTTTCAGTCAAGTCTAAAAAAAGCACATGTGATTTGTATCACACTTACATGTGACTTTTCCAAACGTAACTAAAAAATAAAATTCGAACAAAAATTTGTCGAAAATATATAGAAGTGCCCCTCTATAGAAAGATGATTTAATTATCGTCGTGATGATATGTTTTGTTTTGCGTAACGATTAACGGTTTGTGGGATATTTAATTTTTTTAAAACCGGTGAAAAGTGAGTTTTTTTTAATTTGATGAAAAAATATATGGTTATGAATCTTTACTAAACTTTGGGTCTATGTTGATATTTTCTCTTATTACTCACACAACTTCTTTTCTCTTATTAAACTTTTTTTCTAACTTTTTTTAGGGAATTGCATATCTCGTCCTCGTGGTTTGTCAAAATTGCACATATCCTCCCTAATCTTCAATAAGCGCAGGCGGTCTCCTTGTGGCCAAAGTTTTGGATCAATTCGGTCCCTCGCTCTAACGCCTGTTAGCTTTTGATCGCTAGCTGATAATATTCAAAGGGCATTTATGTCTTTTGGTGTAGTGGTCCCATTTCAATAAACAAATCCAATCCCCCCTCTATGTTATTCACTTTTCCCTAATTTTACAAACAACACAAACCTTAATTCAATAAACACTTCAAACACACAAATTGATGGAAATGGTTAACTGTTTTTGTGGTAATCTAGCAGTTATTCGTACTTCTTGGACTGACAAAAACCCAGGTCGTAGCTTTGGGGGTTATGCACAAATCATAAGTAATGTTTATGGTTTTATTTAAAGTTCTTATTTCGTCCTCATTCTTTGATTGTAGGTTACAAATTTTGGTTTCTTCTTATGGTTTGATCCTCCTATATGTGCTCGTTTAAAGAATATCATCCCTGGATTATTAAGGTCAAGAAATGAGCTTCAAGGATCTTTAAACACAATGGTCATTGCAAACCGTCGACTCAAAATTTGATTTATTTGTAGTTGGTTATTGTTAGTTTTTATGTTCTACATGTAATCTTCTAAGTGATGTCTACTAGCTAAACTAATGTACTAGTTGATCTTATTAGTTAAGCTCAACAATTTTGAAATGATATGTTAAGCTTAGTTAGTTGAGCTCAACAATTTTGTAATGATTAACAATTTCTTTATTAAGCTCAGTTTAATGAAAAATGATATGTTTTACGTTAACAAAACTTGTGAAAAAGAAGTACAATCAAGTGAATAAAATGTAATGTCATACAAAGTGCCAAACAAAATGCCATAGGTAATACAAAATGCCATGATCATTGCAAAACATTGTAATGTATTACAGAATGTGAACCCTATAAGTTCAAGTTTAACATAACCATAGCATATTTGAGAACAAATTCATGAAACAAAAGATAAACAAAGTTTGAAATTAAGCAAGAGTCATGAAAACCATAAAACAAGCATCAGGTAGTTTTATTTGTTGGTGTAAGTCTTGAAGCACTTTTATTTGTTATTCTCATTGGAGACACAGTAACTCCTGCTTGACTTCCAACAACATTTACAAGTCACAACAACATAGAATAAGTTAAACTCATGTAAATAAGAGTTTCAACATTGTGGTTTAATGTTATAAAGACATTTTACAAATATATCTCAATCTTCTCCAATTCATTCTATAGAAAAACTCGACCACCATTATTGTAACTAACCCTATTTTTAGCAACAGTTACAATCACATCAATTACACAAAACTAACACACGGAATGGATCACAGTTGTGTTTTGATGCCAACTCTTAAACATGGAAATGATAATTAGTTTATTCTTTTTCATTGTTATTCATTGTTATGTCTTTGAATTTGTAAGGATATTGCTACAATTTTTGAATGTGAATGTGAAAAATGAAAACTGAATGTATTTTAGGAAGGAATGAAAACTGATTTTGTTTAAGGTACAAATATTCTATCATTTCTTTTAAGGACTCTCATTACTATAAATTCGTATCTATTTACACCTTTGAAGCATTATATATGTTTCATATTATTTGATTCGATATTCGTTCGCTACCTATTTTATAATTTCATTGAACCCCTTGAACTTTGACGCATGCTTCATTTGACATTGCCTTGATATAAAATTATTCGTTTTGTTCAGACATGACCTTTGTTGACATAATATGTTTCGTTTCGATATACTATATAAACCTTTTGTTTAGTTCCGATGCCCGAGCTAACTAGCCATGAAGGTACCATGGCCGCGTCATTGTGGCACCAATGACGTGACACTATATGTGGCGGTGAGATCAGTCCACAGTGTTTCTTTTTATTTTGTGTGTTCTATTATGCACTTGGACATATATGATTTGATTTGTAGGTAGCGTATGGATGCATCATAGGTACTTTGTTCAATTCGGTTTTAGTGCATTGTTTAGTGTGGTGCCAACACCCAATTGCACTTTTGTTTCGGTACATGTGGAGATTGCAACTCCCTTGAACAACTTGCTATGATAAACATATGATTATTTAGTCTAAGTGTGGCATGCTTTAGACTTTTGTTTTGAGCTCGTGGGACATTTCCATATGTTTCGTTTGGATACCTACTTTGTTTGGCTACCTATTTTGTTTGGATACCTATTTCGTTGGGCTACTATTTTGTTTGGCTACCTATTTCGTTTGTCTATCTATGTCGTTTGGCTACTTATTTTGTTCAGCTCTTATTGTCACACCTCGCCAAGGCAGAAACATGAGGCGCGACGAGAGAGGGAATCATCACAACATATTGGCGTCTATATAGAGAAACTAAATCATGCAAATAATACAAGGTATAGACACGCAGTGTCATGAAAATACCAAAACACATCATCAAAACCCAAAAGGCGTCTAACATTGAAATGACGGAATTCACGTCAATGTTATGACATGCAACATCCAAACTTTCTAACCGCACAAAGACAAATAACATTCAACATCCAAATCAAAACAAATAAACGAAATCTAGATAACTAAACTTCGCCAGCTGCCTACGGTCCATCTAGCCATTTTTCCTAACCTTAACCTCATCCTGCTGACTACTTGAAAATGATGCTTATACGTCAACACAATGGTTGGTGAGAAACATAGGTTTTCATACACTCATTAACCAAATCCATTTCCAAAATCATTAACCGAATTACTATGATTATAAAATAATACATTTGCATGGCAATTATGCTAACTAACATACAAGCTAACATGAAATTCAATTCAATCAATCACTCAAACACCAAGCAGACGACCTCAATCGCTCTTGGATCATACTAAATCCTTTCCCTATAGCTCAAGCCATGGATACCCACAAGTAACCCTCCTGACTAGGCCACAATACCATCCACTAAACAGGCCATGGATACCCGCAAGTAACCCTCTGACTTAGTCCACACATCAATATCACATCAGATAACATGCAACACATTACGCATATCAGTCACATAATAGTCCATGCATTTACACTAACACATAATCACAGAAATTTAAAACTCATTTCAACACTTGCATCATTTCCATCCCAAGTTTAAAACGCAATAAAAAGTGGGACTATGTAACTCACCTGATGCTCAGCTACTTGACAGAATCTTGCAAACAATCTAAACACAACAAAACACAAGTTACACTCGGTTAGGCTAAATGCCCAAACCAATGTAACAATCATATGATGGACTTCTAAACCTTATACTAAGTTTATAATCCTCTAAATACATCTCCCATATCATTTTCATACCCTATATAACCTTAACCATTAACTTCCAATTTCATAGTTTCTGGCTGAATTTTATAGTCACTTTATGACCACAAATAAAATACTAAAACACCTAATTGATGGTTCTCCTTACATTCCCTAGCTCCCCAATGAGTTGTGAGCTACTGTGATTTTTTAGAAAAAATAATATTAAGTGGAACTATTTTATAAAAATTCATCTTTGCAAAGTACTCAGATTCGGACCTGAACGCACACCAAAAAGTTTGACGTCCTTAAAAATACTTAGAAAATGTTTTAACGCTAGCCCTTCGAACTGGAGTTAATAGACACCTAAAATATGACCTCTGATTTTTGGCTAACCCTAATTCGAATTTTAAATAGGGGTTTTACTCCCCGAAATCAGACCCAAATCTGACCCGAATTTACTGTTTTGACAACTTTTCTTACGAAAATCATTAGACCAACTTCCCGACCTCGAAATCGATCGTGGCCGGACTTTTTGAAAACTAGACTCTCTGAACTTATCAATGGACATAAGATTGATAATAAAACACGTTACCATCATTGAGATATCAATCGAACAACATGACCTAAAATTCTGCTCAAACCAAATTCCTATTCTAACGCGTTCTAGACCTAACCGATTACACCAAAACGCTTATAATTCGTCCCTAATCACTTCTAATTTGTCTAACATCATTAATTTGCAGAAAATATGAAAACCCTAATTCCATCAATTTATTGTTACATTAATTTTAAAATGAAGATTAATCGAAAAAGGTTTAAGAACTTACCTAAAAACCTTGATTTGATTACACAAATCACTAACTTGAATCTTGATAAAAAATTTTTTTTTTTCTTCTTCTTTGAGGGTTTCGACCGAACACAGGAACAAGGAGAAAAAAAAGTGATTTAAGGTTTTTCTTGGTTTTGTATTTATACTATCTAGAATCCTAATTGTAATCAAATTTTGTTTCATTTTCTTTTTTCTTTTTGTATAACCGGTCCAACAAACACCCTTTTATTTTATTATTATTATTATTATTAGTTAACTAATTACCTTTATTACCTTATGTTTTCATGAAAACCTAAGCTAATTTGGGCAAACCTTTTTACATAAACGCAACTTACTAAACTTTCTAAAAATAACTTTTCATTTCACATTTCACTTTCTATATTTAGAAAGTCTACTATAAATATTCAAATTTCACTCACTTTACTTATTTCCAACATGATAAATTCCCCATAAACGCTTAACACAAAATCATCCAACTATTGACGTAGCATTGCATGCAATACGCCATTCCTTTCCATTATCACTATACGTGAACAAATGGAATACTCATCACCAAACACAAACGCACTCAAACTGAGATGATCATACACCTCAAAATGATATCATGCACCTATTCAAACCACTTAGCACACATATATAACACATAGCACACAAGAAATCACACAAAATGAACTCTTAGCCATTTCTAAAGGTATCACCAACCTAATTAAATCACGGATGTCACACCTGAGAATCGAGTCCAGATTGGCAAATGCAACATGAGAATTGATCCCATAAAGACTCCAAAGGAACCCACTTATCAAGTTGTCTTGGATGCTCTTGCACCCACTATTTTCTATCTAACTTTCCTAATCACAACAGAAGTCCCGAAAATATATATGCATCAGTTCTGGCACATCATCACCAAGATTAAAAACTCATCCTCATACAAGTTCAATCTAGACAAAAAGAAATGCACAATTGATGTAGACGTCTTTCGTGACATTCTCCAGATCTGTCCTAGACTTCCAAACCAAGAGTTTGTTGTACCTCCTTCTAATCCAGAAATTGTCTCTTTTATCAAGGAACTTGGGTACACACGTGATATTGATTCTGTAACTAAGGCGTATACAGATCATATGCATCAACCTTAGAGAACCTTTGCTGCAGTCATCAACAGATGCCTTTTTGGGAAAACCACGGGTCTTGATAAAATTAGACTTTCAGGAGCACAAACTGTGAGGGGTTGTATTACAACCAGAATGTTGACTTTGTTGAACTACTTTGGGAAGACTTTATGTTCCAGATAGACAACAGAGACTCTAAGAAACAAGAGAAAATGTACTATCCCATATTTACAAAGGCAATCATCCAACACTTCATTTCCAAAGACAAGTCAATCTCTATGAGGAATAGACTTTTCATGCACACTGTCCAGGATGGCAGTATTTTGAGGTTCTTGAGATTTGTCTCCAAAACTAAAGAATATCAAGTGTATGGAGCATTAATTCCTGCAGGGATGACCAATAGGAAGATGCTAAACTCTACTCCCTATAAGACTTATCTTGCATTCATTACAGGAGTTGCAACTCCCAAGAAAGCAAGGAAATTTAAGAAACATGCTTCTCCTTCAAAGAAGAAAGATCTTGTTGCTATTGAAGAGCCTGCAGAGAAACCTATCAAGAAACCTGCTGCTAGAAGACAGTCTACTAGTGTTCAAATCAAAGACACTCCTGGTGTGTCTGCGTTAAATAATAAGGCACCAGCAAAGACTGAGAGAAGCAAAGGGATTAAATTGTTGATGAAAAGGCTACCAAAAGAAGCAAACAAGAAACAGACATTCATCAAGCGGGTGCCTCAAGTGAGGGAGTTGGTTTAGAACCAGAGATTCCTGATGAGCAAAAAGACAAGTCAACTGACACAAGTGAAAGAACTGGTTTAATACTAGGGGTTCTTGATGTGTCCAAAGCATATTCTTCTGAGAGTGTGTATGAATCTTAGGGAGATGGTGATGATGATAATGATGATGATGATCAGCAAAGTGATGATGAACAAAATGTGTCTGATAATCCGAGGACAAGTGATGACGAAGAAGAAACACATGAAGATGAGTTCGTGCATACACCTGAAAACTATGTACCTACTGATGATGAAAATGTAGATGATAAAGAATATGGATGTATCAATAAGGAAATGTATGATGATGTGAATGTGGAGTTGAAAGATGCAGAGACTGCTGATGAAGGAAAAGGTGATGAGGGGATGATTGATGTTGAAAAGGTAGATGCTGAGAATGAGAACGTTAACCAAGAGGTTATAGGTGATCAAGTCAATGATGATGCTCAGGCAACAGCTACAGCTGCCCTTGCTACACAGAAGACTGAAGTTCCACTACAAAGTTCTTCTATCTCATCCGACTATGCCACTAAATTTCTTAAATTTGATAACATTCTTTCAACCAACACTGAAATTATCTCAATGATGGACATCAAAGTCCAACATGAAGATCCAAGTAGTCAGACCTCACCACTTCTCATCGTACCTGTTTCGGTAATTACTGAATTTTTAGCAGCTCCAGCAATAACCATTCCTCCACCTATTCCACCATTCATCCCTCTTCCACAACAATCAACACCAATACCAACACCAACAACTACAGAAGCAACAATCTCAACCACTTCTGCTCCTGATTCCTCAACCCTTACTGCTATCCATCAAAGACTTTCTGACTTGGAAAATGAAGTCAAGACACTCAGAAATGTTGATCACAATTCAGCTATTCATGCAGCAATCAAGTCTGAAGTTCCAACCATTGTTAAAGAGTACCTTGGAACTAGTCTGGATGATACTCTTCATAAGGTGATCCAGAGACATACTGCAGAACTTATTAAGGAACACTCTGTTCCAGCATATATCATAGAAGTGCCCCAATAGCAACAGAAACCTCATAAAAGTGTTGCATATATTCGCAAGATCAAGACGGAACAAGCAGGAAAATAGCAAGAGACTAAATACACCATCACTTCATCTGATACGGCTAAATTACAAGAATTTGATCAGAAAAGAACCTTTCTTGAGACAAGGACTAAAACTAAGTCATTTAACAAAAACACCAAGCACAAGGCTCTAAATCATGCTCTCATGGAATCTATTCTTGAGGATGAAGACGCCATGGACAAAGGTGTTACCAAGTTTTAAATTTATAAAACTCGATCTACCTAACAACGCACTAACGGGCAAAGAACCCGATCGTGGGTAGTAGAGAATGGTAAATCCGAGGTCGTCCCAAGAGCTAAGATGTAATTAGTTTTAATTTGAAATGTCACGTTTATAATGGTTTTTTATTTGAATTGAAAGGAATTAAAAATAACAATAAAATTAAATACTCAAAATTAAAAGAGTTAGAGATATCAAGAGAGAAAACGTGCTAACCTAGTTACTTCATTACTATTGTTATGAAAACATTTTCCTGTACAATGTTAAACTATGGTTTCGTTAGTGGTTTCTAAGGTCGATAGACTTGAATATGCATAGATAGTCTATCCTATACTTCCCGCGATTCCGACTCAGTCCAAATCGTATAGGAGGTAGGATATCCAGGTTGTAGTGATTAATCCCAACTATTCCTAAAACTGATCTAATAACCTATACAGATTATTAACCCTCTCTGAAAGAGTTCCTGTGCTTTTTAAGTATATTAAGTGATAAGTGCGGAGACCGGTTAGTTCCTACACTAGGGGTCGGAGTCATAGATCCTCCCTAGTACCTGATGGATCCCATATTGACTAGATAATCTAATGATGGGGCAAGCCAGGTCCAAACCACCCGTACTACCGAAACCCAGGGTTACACGATAGTTAGGGAATATCTAACAAAACCATAATCTAACAGGAAACAAACATCATAACAACAGTAATTACATAACTAGGCCAGTACCTTAAGTGCTTAGCCACTCATGGTAACGGAAACACATCAAGAAATAAAAGTAATCATAGATTGAATGCTCATAATTCTTACAGTATTCGTATTTGAACGATTAAATACAAAAAGTAAGTAAAGTGTGATCTCCCTTGGACTCCAGGTGGAATTCTTTGAAGGTTGGAAGCCTTTGTCGCCTCTCCAATTGGCCGTGGAGGAAGTGATATCGGTATAGCTTAAATGAGGCCTCTATTTATAGGTATCGAACTTGTTACGACGTAACTAATAAAGGTGTTACGCCGTAACCTTCTTACATGGCATTCCATATTTAAGCAAATGTTACGGCGTAACCAGATATGGTGTTACGTCGTAACCTTCAAATAATTTCCATATGTACGTGATCTTCATTCCATATTTGTAGATCTTCATGGTTACGGCGTAACCATAAGTGGTGTTACGCCGTAACCCTATATTGGCTTAAGATTTCCTTCCAAATACTTGTTTACGGCGTAACTAGATATGGTGTTACGCCGTAATCTTGTCCTTGATCTTCGTACTTCCTTAATATATGTTACGGTGTAACCATTTTGGGAGCTACGCTGTAACATTCTTCAAATATTTACACTTTGAGTCCTTTTTCTCTTGTTTCTTGTTACTTTCCTACATTTCACCTGAAAACTACAAAATGATAGAAAATATCTCGTTTTTGAGTGTTAGTGAAACATTTGCAGGTAATATAGGGGGTATTTTGCCACCAAAAAAGTATTAAATATTTGACGTTATCAAATATCCCCTCACTTGACTTATGGTTGCCCTCAAGTAGAACCTGTTAGAACATTTCATAAAAAGATTTCTCGAGAATAACTTCAAGAAATTAATTTATAAAACTCTTATGCTAGAAAACATCAAAGCCGAACACATCACGAAAAGGGGATAAAAAGTCACTCAAATCTCCACTAGTCTAAGTGTTTCATTTTCGGGATGATCGCTTAATTGCACAGTCATAGCATGTATTCTATCATAAGCTTTGAAAGTACACAAATCTGCACAAGTTAGAATTAGGATCTAAATAATTCTTAAAAGCAACAAGGGTAATATGGTTTTAAATGGTGATAAAGGGGTTAGGATAGACATGGGATACACATTTAATGGTTGTTAATATAAAAACACAAAACAAATAGTCTAAATAATCTATGGTTGTCATAACTAGCCACTATCCATCCATGGGTCTAAGAGTCTAAGTCCGAAAATCCGATCATCAATAATGGGCTACTAGCTCCATTCTTCATGAGTATTGGGATGGCTTGGTGTAATAATAGGCTACTAGCTCAATTTTTCATAATTACTGAGATGTCTTGGTGTAATAATGGGCTACTAGCTCTATTTTTTTATTTTTTATTTTGCACCATCTTTACATTTTGTTTAGCACATGGGTGGATTTTTTTGTTTCACCCTATTTTCTTTATTTTCTTCATGATAAATATGCAAATGTTGCAGGAGTTTATATATTTAATTATTGCCCCTGCAACATCTGATATTATACGCACATCCCCTCACTTGAGATAAACAATGTCGAAAGTGGTGATACATGGGGGTCTTTATAGATCATAACTGATTGGTCTTCCACGAATGCATATAATTCTCGTTCTCATTCCCCCCGAACCATAGACTTAAGTAGCCAGAGATTTCAACACAAATAAAATAAAGACTATGGGGTAGGCTAAGGTGAAATGGTGTAACGATATATATAACATTAGATGAAAACATAGATTGGTTTAACAAGGGTGATCTAGGGGTATCTTGCATTAATAATGAGTGCAAAAAAGGGTTTATTGATTCGTTGATAGTATACACTTAAAATACACAAGTAAGAATCAATGATAAAAAGATTCCGGAAGAGATATTCCCGGGTCGTAT
>BQNB010007076.1:0-24958 GCA_026074375.1 Tanacetum coccineum
TTAGAGAGAAAGAGATGAGAGAGAGATGAGAGAAAAAGAGATAGATTAGAAAAAAGATATTATGAGATTTGTGTGACTTAGATATTTACTTGAGCACAACTTGCAGATAACGCCACGTACTCTGCCTCTGCTAAAGACATTGCAGTGCAGTTTTGTTTCTTTGACATCCACTTTACAAGTTTATCACCAAGGAACTGTCTGAAAATGCTGTTAGTTCAAAGCCAGAATCCTTTGGATACCAGAGTCCCATGTTAATGGTACCCTTTAGGTATTTAAAAATTCTTTTAACCTCTTTGAGGTGCTTTTGAGTTAGTCGTGCTTGATAATGTGCACAATAGCATACTGCTTGCACCAAGTCTGGTCTACTAGATGTCAAGTACATGAGTGACCCGATTTTACTACGATAATCAGATTGGTCTAAGGGTTCTCCACTCAAATCTACATCTAGTTTGGGTTTTGTAGCCAATGGTGTACCAATGGATCTCAAGCATGATATTGCTATGGCTGACTGAGAGTCGCAATACAACGGTATTTTGTTGTAGTTGAAGCCATAATCTTGAAGCTGCGTCCTCATTCACATTACTTGAGCACAACTTGCAAATAACGCCACGTACTCTGCCTCTGCTGAAGACATTGCAGTGCAGTTTTGTTTCTTTGACATCCAACTTACTAGCTTATCACCAAGGGACTGTATCCCTCCAGAAGTGCTTTTTCAAGTATCAAGGCATTCGGCATGATCAGCGTCTGAAAATGCTATTAGTTCAAAGCCAGAATCCTTTAGATACCAGAGTCCTATGTTAATGGTACCCTTTAGGTATTTAAAGATTCTTTTAACCTCCTTGAGGTGCTTTTATGTTGGTCGTGCTTGATAACATGCACAATAGCATACTGCTTGCACTAAGTCTGGTCTACTAGATGTCAAGTACATGAGTGACCCGATCTTACTACGATAATCAGATTGGTCTACGGGTTCTCTACTCAAATCTACATCTAGTTTGGGTTTAGTAGCCAATGGTGTACCAATGGAGTGATAATTGTCCATATTATGCTTTTTCAGAATTTCTAAAGCGTACTTGGCCTGATTGATAAAAATACCTTTTGGGGACTGGTGGATCTGAAGTCCTAAAAAGAATTTCATCTCCCCCATTAAGGACATTTCAAATCTACTGTGCATTAACTTTTCAAATCTTTTTGAATATTTAGGGTTTGTAGACCCAAAAATTATGTCATCAACGTAAATCTGCACAAGTAGAATATCCTCCCCGTATTTTATCTTGAATAAAGTTGGGTCAATTGTACCTTTAGTAAAGCCTTTGGACATCAGGAAGTTGGAAAGTTCATCATACCAGGCTCTTGGAGCTTGCTTTAATCCATACAAAGCTTTCCTTAGAAGGTAGACTTTTTCTGGATGATCTGGATCAACGAACCCTTCTGGCTGAGCAACATAAACCTCCTCCTTCAGTGGACCATTAAGAAATGCCGTTTTCACGTCCATCTGATAGATTGGAAAAGACTTGTGTGCTGCGTGGGCAACAAAAATCCGAACTGCTTCCAAGCGAGCAACTGGTGCAAATGATTCTTCGAAATCAATACCCTCTTCCTGAGCATAACCTTTAGCTACAAGTCGTGCTTTGTTGCGAATTACAGTCTGATCTTCATCCTTCTTGTTCTTCCATAACCACTTTAGCTTTATAATCATCTTGCCAAATGGTTTGTCGACTAGTTCCCAGACTTTTAGTCTGTCGAACTGATGAAGTTCATCCTGCATTGCTTCGATCCATGCAGAATCAGCCATTGCCTCCTTAATGTTCTTCGGTTCAACAATACTCACCGTGAGCGCGAACATACACATTTCAGGATCTGTGGCAAGCTGTCGTCTTGTTTGAACTGGCATGGTTGGATTTCCACGAACTTGTTCTAATGGATGATCTCTGGTCCATCGGTAATCATGACTTTGTGGTTGAAATGAATGCACATCGGTATTATCAATGTTGCGTGAGGAAGACTCACCAATTTCTTGTACCCGTGTACAAAAAGGATTGATAAATTCATCTTGGATTTATTGTGGATTAATTTTTTTGTTGGGATTATTTGAAAGTGACGAGGAAGATGGCAACAACTGTAACACCCCCAAAATGGGTCGCAGTGGAAATAATGTACGGAAACGTTACTTCATAATACCGCCTCAAAAGATACAAGAGAACAACCTCTAAATGAGTCGTTTGAAAAGAAATCTCATTGATTTAATAAAAATTGAACTTATTATAACATCTGTCCTAAAGTTGCATCAATATGTAAAACTAAAATATACAACGAGATTTGATAGTTTGAATGTAAAAAGAAATCCATGGATGTAATCTTGTAAAATTTGAACTCCAATGCACATCAAGTAAGCCAAGTATCTTATTCAGCAGAGAAAAACATGCTTAAAAGTGTCAACATAAAGTTGGTGAGTTCATAGATTTATATAAAGTATTTAAGAGATACCAAAAGTGTTTAGTGAAATCACACAACAACGAATCACATAATAAGAATCAAGTAAAATTGGGTGCATCTACCCAAAAGTATATTGGGTGCCTCTTCCCAAAGTTTTATTGGGTGCCTTTTCCTAAAGATTTACCGGGTGCCTTTTCCCAAAGATATATTGGGTGCCTCTTCCCAAAGATATACTGGGTGCCTCTTCCCAAAGATATATTGGGTGCCTCTTCCCAAAGATTTATTTGCTTACCCGCAATCTAAGTACACACAGTAACGCGCATATAGCAATACAAAACACACATATTGTCCAAGTATGAAAACAGTATAACACAACACAAAACATTTAAAAATCATTGGGTAACATTTTTCCCCTAAAAAAACATAAGTAACATGGGCTACGAAAACTCACAAAGTCTAGAAAGGAAATTGCATTGTTATAAAGTAAACAAGCATGTAAACGAGTTTGTAAATGAGTTTGTAAATGAGTATGAAAACGAGTATGTGAACGAGTTATAGAAACGAGTATGTAAACAAGTATGTGAACGAGCATGTATTCTACCCCAAAATAGTTTAAAACAAGGAAAATATGGGCAATGAAACTCACCTTAAATAATGATACGAATGTATGAATGATCAATCAATGAGAGTCGGCACAAGAAGTCGGGATGCAACATAATTAAATATAAGTCGTATAAGAAATTTATACTTGAATATAAATACAACAATGTATTTTATTAAGTTATATCACCACCTAATAGTTTTTGTTTAATTGTAATAAATCGAAATAGTGTTTACATTAAGTTTACCACTTTTATTAATTTTGCAACGACAATATATATATAGTTTAGTTAATTCATAAAATAATATTTATAAGGTTTTAAACCGCGCATAAATATTATATAAGTGATGCTAAAATATTTCCTAAGGTTTTTACAATTCAAACGGACCGAAAATGTCCACAAATATAATTTTACTATTCATGTCAGGAAAAATAGTGCAGAAATTTTTATAATACTTTCCAAAAAATAGTCCAACTTTGCTTTGGTTTAACTCAATGTTATACACATTTAGGCCTCAAAACTCGGAGCAAACTGATATTTCCAATGAACAGTACCCAGAAATTTCTCCAAAAATTACACAAAAGCTTGAGCATTGCCCGTCATGTGCTTTCGTGCATCGAGGTCAACAATGAATAGGATGTGTTGTACATTCTGCAAGAGAATAAAGAGGACGATGAAACATTGGACAAAATTGGAGCCTAAGGAATTTGATTATCTTCAGACATTAGTTATCTGAGACTATGTCTATAGTAGGACTCGTAACCTTGTTGATTCATTAAGCTTTCTAATTTAGGTATCCATATCTTTTTGGTATTTAAGTGGTTTTGGGTCCTGTAAAACTTGATGGACATCTCTTAGCTATTGCCACCATTTCCATTCTGATTTGTATTTCATACAACTCTTATAGTAACTCTTGGATTTTGAATTGTGGGTATTGGTGCAACTGTTTTCTTGTGGGGTGTGTGCAACAGATTTGTTCGCTTTTCTCTTGGGTTTAATAGCACTAATAGGCCACGACATGAGGCTCTTTAGTTCGAGCATTCAACGTACTTTCAGTATCGAGAAAAAAGGCATCATGGATGTAGAAATTAACACACATTTTCTCACATTCTGCCAAACAGCATTCGCAGTCGAAGTTCTGGTGTTTGAAACTGTCAATTAACGCAAGTTACAGGACTTGGTTTTCTTCGGAAATATACTAGAAAATCCTTGATGGTCTTTACTTCCTTCTTTGTAAACTTCACTGGACTAATGTTTGGCACGACCTTATCTTTCACTGGATAGCTCTTAAGCTGTGGTCTGCTAACACTAGTACTTGAATTATCCTGAAGATTTTTTTTAGCATGTGAGGATTAGTATTCTTAGAAGCATGATGGCATCTTGGTGTTTTTGTCTGTGTTGTGGTGGATTGCATTCCTATACATTCTGGTTAGGCACATTTGTGTTTCGAAAACCGCTTGGTTTCTCATTCGGAGGCAAATCTGTTGGAGTGGAATGGTTTAAATAAACCATCGGACGCATTAGTTTTATTAACAGACTTATTAGTTTTTTGTTGAAAACTTATCATTTCAGGAGATTGAAAACGGAGTCGGTTTTCCTTTAAAAACTGATGGGTTTTGGAATCGTTGAGCTTTTGGTTGTCGAAACAAAGATGGTTTATCAAACTGAGTTTCCACAGATTTTCCTTTTGTTACCAGAATGAGTTTCTTTAACTCATTTATCACCATGTTCTTGTCTAGCATTTGAGCTTTCAAATCTTGTATGTATTTCATGATATTGTTCACGTTCTTTTCGAAATACATTAGATCCGTTTTCTTTGCAAACTGAGTTGTTTTTCATTTGTTCTTTACATTGTTGTAAAGCAAGTTCAAGAGAAATCGAGTGTTTTTTAAGTTTAGAAAAACTTTTTAACAAATTATTATGAACTTCTTTGTTAACATATTCAGTTTGTTTCGAAAGCTTTTGTGCAAGACATTCACATTATTTGACCTTGTGAATATATAAGCATTGTAATCCAGTATGAGCATTTAAATCAGACAGAGAATGCAAATATGAACATATAACATCTTTAGACACACACTCTTCGAGAAGTTGATCATATATGTTTGAAAAATCAGCCTTTTCAGATTCAAGTTCGTCAATCTCTTTTTCAAGGGATTCAACGTACTCAAAGTCTTCATGCATTTCCGTTTTTAGTTCATGAACAAAACAATAACTGTCATTTATAGTTTTTATTGAAAGAGGCATCAACAATGATTTTATCAAAACTTCCATATCATGAGCAGTTGGGTTACGAAAAGAACTCCTAGTATGATTAGACCAAGCTTGTTCACAAATCATTTTTAAAATGATTAAAGTTGTTTGTCATTTCGTTGTAAGCTTGTCTACTTTTACTAATGGATTTCGATACGGGTAGAAAGGCAACATTTTTAGCAATGTTTGGCTTTGTCCTAACAAATGTTTTTCACCACATTGTCTTCCTAACTTCTTTAGCGCGTTCTAACTGATCAAGATAGGTTTTAGATGGTGGTTTAAAAATTTCATAAAGATTGTTTTGATATGTGTAATCATATGGTTTCACTGTGTCTTTATTCAATTTTGTTCTACTCTCTTTTTCAAGAGTCACTGTGTTGTTAGGAATTATACTTTGAGTTGATTATGACAAAACATATTAAAGATGGAGGATCTACAAGACAAAGCAACGTAGCTTATCAGATTGAAGCTTTCTTGAGGGTACTTTGATTGCAAAGGTAGATCTCCATGTAATACGTTGGCGCATTGGGTGCTAACATGTGAAGGTGCTGAATGACTGATTGCGTTTAATATAGAATGTCATTTAAAAACTTATATATTTGTATTGTCCATTTCAAATCATCGTTTGTCAATGTCTTACTCCTTCCTTAAACCTTAAAATCCGAAATAACCTAGTTTTCCTCTTGAGTTGACCCGGCAGAAATGTGACCTAGTTAACAGACTCTTTTTTGACTAGCTCATCTTGTTTTCTGAGTGAACAAACTGAAATTTCATAGTTTTAGATTTTAAACCTCTTTAAGTCATATGTCTTAAGGAGCTAATATCCTAGAGTGTCATTTAACTTTGTTTGAAAGTATTTTATAACACTCGTAAGTCATTAAGGGCCTTGTACTTCTCAAAGCTCAGTCTGTTTGGTCTGAAGTGCAATCAGAGAACTATCCCCCACTGCTAGTAAGCCTCCCCCAAAGTCCCAACTAGTCCTCATCAAGGTTAGTTTTGCATTCCTTATCAGTTATTGAGATGAGTTAATGATGCGTTTGCTTTCTTTAATTGCTTTAAAACCGTTTTGTTTTCCTCTGTATCAAGAGTCAAATTAGCAATTAAATTAGCAAGCGCAGCACGCTCATCAACACATTCAGCCGCATTTTGATCAACCTGATTATCATTAGTACATATATTTGATGAATCAGGAATGACATTGCTATCATCCTTCTCCAAAACATATGTGTCGTTAATGGATTCAGGTTGCTCAGAATGTCGTCTCACATTGGCAAACACATCATTTTCATCATGGTTTTGTACCTGTTCCAATGGCGTATCAGTAGAACTTGATTCCGCAGGTGAGACCTCCTGAATCTTTGCCATGTAACTGTAATGTGCTTCCAATTCTTGTTCATCAATCTCTTCATCCGTGTCCTCTAGCCAATCAGCTTGCTCAGCTTGAAGTGGAACACCTTGTTCAGCTTGTTTGCACATCATCATCTTCTCCTTGTGATACGCGTAGTCTTTAACCCGCTTTGGCTTCCTGCATTCCCTGGCATAGTGTCCAAATCCCTTGCAGTTAAAGCACTGTATCCCAGTCTTTTGCACTACCGGACTGCCTACTGTTTCCCTAGCCCCAGCAACTGTCACTGTCCTCTGATTTCCAAACTGCCTTGACTGATTGTCATTGTTATACCTTGGTGTGGTATCTTCAGTCTTGTTCGTGGAGTTTGAAGAAGTTCTAAGGTTGTTGTTGGTAGGTTTGTACAGCTTCTTAAAATATTTAGCAAGGAGTGCCAAGTTCTTTTGCATATCCTTATCCCTCCGAGCTTGTTCTGGATCACTGTCTTCCTCAGAAACTGACTCAGATTGAGGAGTAACTGGTTTGGCGATCTCTTTACCTTTGTGTCTGGTAGTTGCAGTTGATCGTGTGGAAGAAGATTGCTTGTATGATGGTGCATTCGATCTTTGAGGTACAGGTGCCTCATAGTAGTTATCTGAATTTGGTTGAGCAGCCGCAAGAAGTGCTAATGGATTTGCACTTCTGGCTAATCTCTCAGAACGGATATCATTAACTTCGTTTTGAAACTGCTTCAGAACGTCAAACAGCTTGTGATATGAGACCGTGTCTATTTCCTGTCCCTGCTTGACAACTGTCACAAATCTTGACCATTCTGGTTGAAGTTGTTGAAGAAATTGAACATTCACTTGCATTGGTGAAACTTGCAAGTTGTTCCTTGTCAACTCATTCATCAGTTTATAAAATCGGGAGTAATAAGACTCCATGGATTCTCCATCTCTAGAAGTAAATTTCCCAAATTCCCAAAATAGATTGGTCTTCACATCTTGTACGTTCAACGATTCCCCTTGTTGTAGCCTTTCAATGGCTGTCCACATCTCCTTTGCTGTGTTACATGCATCAACAGTTGAGTAAATTTCATCCCCAATACCAGTCAGAATCAAGAAAATAGCTTCCTTTTCAGCTTGAAAGTAAAGTTTGTTCTCTGCTGTCATGTTGTGTATTGTCTCTACTTCTTCATGTGCAGCTACTGGTAGAATGTTCTCTGCTGCTTCAACTGCTGCAATGAGTACGTTCGTAGGGATCGATTTTCCCTCGTTCGGTATCCGCTCGTATCGGTCATGCTCGTAATCATTCTCGCTCTCGTTCGAATATCCGCTCGTCGAAGGTTCCGCTTCTTATCGAAATCTATCGTTCGAATCCCTCGTTCGAAATCCGCTTCGTCACCTATCCGCACTTTCGATCCGGCTCGTTCGATCCGCTCAGTTCGAGAATGGGCTTAATCTATCTTTGTGGGTTCCTGCTGAGAGAGGAAACAGGCAAATAAGCAGTTTTAGAAATCTTTATGATTTGACCTTCTCTGCTTTTGGATGTAGTTAATCATAGCATGTTCTCCAGAACTCTTCTTTGTCATGCCCCTTGTTTGTACTACTGACTTTGGATCTCCAATTATTTGATCTTTAGGATGAATAGAGTGTACTCTAGTTGTAGGAATAGGACTAACAATAATTGAAGGTTCCATGTTGTTGAAATTAGCCTCTGCACACATAACTTGATTAGCAAAAGGAGAATTGTAAGTGTCCAAATCTTCATCATCAAAAGCACTGCCAAAAACGCTAGTATTTTGAACTTTAGCAGTATCCTCCAAATCAGGTATGAGTGGATCATGTGGAAAATTATTAAATTTACTAAGAGGAACAAATGATGATCCAGCATCACCAAAAATTCTTGATCCATCGGTAGTATTAACTGGTATGCTAACAGTATTAAAACTGTTAGTGCTGCTTGCTCTAGTAGACTTCCTTGAAAGATGATGCCTGTTACATTATGCTTCAAACTCTTTTCTAACAACATTTGATTGCTCTTTATCCTCCTTCTCTTGATCTATCATTTTGTCAAGAACATTCTTCAAGGTTTGTTCATTCTCACTTGCTGGTTTTTATATAGGAGTTTCACCAGCAGCATCATCAGCTGTATCATTCTTATACGTTTCATCTAAGCTCTTGTAGCTTGAAGAGATAGAAGACCATAATAGGAACATAATATATTGTTGAGTAGATACATTCTTTTCTTCAGATTGTCTAGCATCAACACTTTTTTTCAAACCTATATCACCATTAGCTTTTTGTGGACCTGCATTTTTGTTAGTTTGATTCCCTGTAGTAACTGGTTGATAGTTCATAGAATTTGTTAAGGAATCAATATCAAAAAGCCAGTTAGGTCCTTGTCCTGCAACATTTGGTTTATTTTCAATAAAGTTTACATGTAAATTCTCTTCAACTTTTCTGGTTTGAGAATTAAATACCTTGAAAGCTTTTCTATTTACAGAGTACCCCACTAAAAACCCTTCTTTAGCCTTCCCATCAAATTTTCCTAAAGGGTCTAGGGTATTTAGGATAGTAACATGACATCCAAAAGGTCTCATGAAACTTATGCTTGGTGGTCTGCCAATTATAAGTTCATAGGGTGTCTTGTTATGAGGCTTGGTCACTAAAACCCTATTTAGAACATAACAAGCAGTATTAACTGCTTCAGCCCAAAATACTGTAGGTAGAAGTGAGTCTGCTAGCATAGTCCTAGCTGCCTCAATCAGGGTCATATTCTTTCTCTCAGCAACTCTATTTTGTTGTGGAGTTCTGGCAACACTATATTCCCTTTTTATCCATTTTTCCCTACAGAATTCATCCTTTTCTCTGTTTTTGAATTCTGTCTCATTATCAGACCTGATTACTTTAACCTTATGGTTTAATTGATTTTCTACTTATGTTATAAATTTCTTAAGAATCCCACTAGTTTCACTCTTAGTGACTAAGAAGAAAACCCAGCTAAACCTACTAAAATCATCAGTCACTACAAGGCAATAGGTCTTATGGTTGATACTCCTTACAGATGTTGGTCCAAATAAGTCCATATGCAACATCTGTAAAGGTTGGCTGATAGAGCTCACATGTTTGGTCTTACAGGAGGCTTTGTGTTACTTTCCCTTCTGACAAGCAACACAAGTATGGTCATTTTCAAAAGTCTTTGAAGGAAGACCTCTTACAAGGTTTCCCTTCACAAGTATATTCATTGTTTTAAAATTCACATAACCCAGCCTCCTATGCCATAGCTTAGACTCATCAATTGTGGCTTTTACAAATAAACAAGTTAAATCTCCAGAAGGAATAAATTCTTTAAATCAAAGATGTACATATTGTTTTGCCTGGGGACTCTAAGCAGTACTTGACTTTTATCAATTAGCTTAAAGTCAGGAGATAAAACAAGACATTCAGTTTCAGTTAAAAGAACACTGTTTTTCTTTTCACACATTTGTGAGACAGAGAAAAGATTAAACTTCAGTTCCTTCACAAAAAACACATCTTCAAAGTCCCATTTTTTTTAGTCTTTCTTACCAATACCTGTTATCTTACCACCTCTAGTACTTCCACCAAAGGCAACAAAACCTCCATCAATATCATGATAGTCAGTAAGTAAGGCTTTGTTCCCTGTCATATGCCTGGAGCATCCACTGTCAAACATTCCTTTATACTTTAAAGCTTGTTGTGGATTCCCCTGCACAAAAATAAGAGAGTCAGTTTCTCTTGGGGACCTAAGCCACTATTGACTTAAGTCTACCTTGTGGATCAATATAATTTACTCTTTTTGAGATTGGTATGTGTTTAATTACACACACCTTTTACCTTTAAAAACAAGTTAAAATAACCAAAAACGGATTTAAAATGCCAAATATATGCTTGTTTTGCTAATTGTGTTGTGCAGGAACGGATATCTAAGAAAAGGACGAAAAACTAAGCCAAAACGACAAAACCGGACACGGAATGGAAAAGCGTGGAAAAGACAAAGTCAAGACAAAGCCCAAGTGTGAAAAAGTCAACCAAAGTCAACCCCGACAAATCCAAAGTAAAAAAGTGAAGAAAAATAAGTTTAGGGGCCAAAATTGCCAAGTCCCTAACTTATTTAATGAAGGAAAAGAAGAAAAATACATGCAAGGGCTTAAACTGCCATTTTCCCAAAGAAATACCACATGGGTCAAAACTGCCAATCTATTATTCTTGTATCACAAAAAGGATAATATTTGCATTCCCTTTTATAAACATTTCGGGGGGTATTTTTGCAAGTACCCAAATATTTTATAATTCAAACGATGGATGAAATTGCAAAGACATATATAACCATGAGGGACCACTTTTGACAAAACCACAAACTTCACCCCTGGTTTTGAAATACTGTACATCTCCCCCAACAAGTTTCCCGCCAAACTTGTAAACCCCACATCCTGTCCCTTTCCACCTCGTTGACCTCCCCATGTCCCTCCAAACCCTTCAAAATCATAAACCCCACACCCCACATGGTCCTTGGTCCCGTGGCAATCCGAAAGAATCACTCAACCCGATCAATGGTGTGATAATTCGGATGGTGAGCAAGCAATAGACCAAGGTTGGGAATGCTTTGAGTTTCCACTCTCACAACAAACACAAGACTGTTTTTGTGTCTACAAAGAAGCACACAAGGAGAGAAGACAAAAGTGTGCAAACCCTAGCTTATTTTGCTATATAAAGCTTTTGTAAGCCATTGTGGCAGAGTTAGTTTTTCTTAGTGTGTAGTTTTTTAAAGTTCAGTTTTAAGTTTTTAAGTAGCCCAACTTTTATGTACTTGTATTTTTAAGATTAATGAAAATTCAGTTGATGTTTTAATTTTTGTTCAAAATTCTTAAGTTAAGTCTTTTAAAGCTCACTTAAACCACTTTATAATCTGTTTGAATACTCTTCAAGAATTAAGAAAGAAAAACAGAAAGGAAAAAAAAAACGAAAAAAAGTTAATGTTTGATAGCTAAGGATGGACATGGAGCAAAGTGTGGGTCATTGGGTTTCTTGGTATAGCTTATTTATAAGCTATATGGGTAGGTTTTAGAGTTATTTTAGGTTGACTTTATCCTGTTTTGTGCAGGTATCAAAGCGTATGCTTTCTCTTTTATTTTTTGCTTAAACTTACTGTAGCATTGCTTATTTTTAGATTATTAATGACTTATTGTCTTATTGTGTTTTGTGGATGCTTTTAATATGCCTGTTTAGTTGCTCTTATTTCATTACTAGCCTATTGCTTAAAACTGTCTAGGTTTGCTTTTTCTAGTTGCAGCTTTTAGCTTTTCCAAGTGCTTATTTATTTTTGCTTTTCACTTTTTATCTATCTTATGTTGCAATGGATTAGTAATTGACTTTATTACTTAGAGCATTAATTCAGTCTTTTAAGTGTTAAAATTCGTTTTTAAAATATAAAGGGGTGTTTGGGATAAGCCCAAAATAGGTCAAAATGGTGTCATCATGGGTTGTGGCCATTTGGGCCCAAAGTGGTTAGCATTTTTTAATGCTTATTTAAAGGTCTGTTTCTCAAAAATTTTAAGTCCAAAAACTGTTTTTCAAAGTTTTCTAAGTTGTTTATCTTAAAATGTTGGTTCTAAAAGAAGCACTAGAGCTTATTTGGATAAGCTTTTATAATCCTGAGTTTTAGCTTCAAAATGTGTCATTTGTGGGTGTCTAAACAAGAGCTTAAAAGTGTTTGGAGTCATTTGTTTACTTAAGTCAAAACTGCCAAAATTTGGTGTCATTTTTGTAAAAAAAAGCTCTTCTTCAAATGCAAAAATCAGCATGTTTACTTTGTTTTTAGAAAATGGAATTTTGGATATAAGCTTTTCATAAGCCCCTTTTCATCTGTTTTAACTAGGTTTCAATTTGAGCTTATTTGACAGCTTATTTTAAGCGTTAAGTTAAGCCCTTTTTTTAGCTTTTTTTGCCCTGGTGCTAGGGGTCTTATCTTCAAGCCACTGTCCTAGCTTATTTAGAGGGCGCTTAGCTCAAGCTTTTGCTTTTCTAGAAAGCCAATACTGCCCCTTTATTATGCCATTGCTTTAAAAAGACCTTAAGTCATCCTCTAGGTAGCTTATTTTTAAGCTCAAAGTAGGGACTTGACTGTTTTATTTAGCATAGTGTAGGAAATAGCTTATTCCTGTTCTAGCTTATTTTGTGCTTTTTAATTGATGTCTTTGAGTTCTTAGTTGCTTATTAAGCGGTTTGTTGCCTGTGCTAGCTTATTTGTCACTTTCCCATTGCTTATTGTGTGATTGGAAAAAGCCAGATTTTTGCATAACAGTTCTATTTATTTAGTTAGTACTGCTAGTGTTTAAGCCAATTTCTGGCTTATCTGGGGGCTTATTCCATTGCTTATTTTTTTGTTCTTGTTCTTCATGATGTCTGTGTGTTAAGTGGTGTTTGCTCACTCCCACTTTCTTTGCTTAATTGTCCAAAAAGTCACCAAGAAAAAGCCCCTTTTGCCTTAAAGCTTATTTAAGCTACTGCCCAACAAAAAGCCCTTTTCAGCTTATTTTTAGCTTTCTCTCAAATCGTCGTAGTTATGAAAGAATTGATAAGCTCAAATTTTTTGGTTTTGGGTTTTTTAACAAGATTTGTTTGAAAAGTTTTTCTAAAAAAAAAAAAAAAAGGGGAGACAAGGGGAAACCCAGGTGAGCAAGACTCGAACCCGGGTCTCAACCCTCATACACCCCTCTTTTAAAACCAAGCTCTTACCGCTGTGCCCTTGGGACTTCTACGTTAGAGTCCCAAGTGGTTATTTATTTAACCTTGTTTTAGCCCGTTTGGCTATAAGCTCTTTTGAGCTTATTTTCGGCTTATTTATAAGCCGAATTTTGGGCTTCTTATTTTTCTTAGGTAGGATTTTAGGTCTAGTAATTTTAGTAATTTTTTCAGAATTTTTAAAAATAGTTTAGTAATTTTTATAATTTAATTTCGTTAAAAGTTTTAAAAATTCATAAAAAATACAAAAGTTATCAAAAAAATAATTTTCTTTTTTAGAAAATTTTCTTTAGTCATAATTTACGTAGGAAAAATAGAAAGACTTTCGTAGGGTTAATTTTTCAAACTTTTGATTTTTAAAGAACGGGTCTCGGGTATATATTTTATATTTTATTATATATTATATGTATAATTTGGAATCAATCAAATTTTTGGCGTCGCTGGCGGGGATGCTGTGGAACCGATTATCGTTACGTTTGTCAAGTTGTGTTTGAATCTGTGAATATTATCTTTAAAAAAACCCTAAAAGTACAAAAATATTTTCATTTTCTTTTAGTATAGTTATCATTTAAAGAAAAACTGAAAAAAAAACCCAAAAATATATAATAACATTTGTCTTTAATTATCATATAAATATTCACAAATTGGTAAAATACCAAATATTAATATTCTCAATTGGAGGTATTATCTGAATTTAACTTACGGTGAAACTTTTTGGTTCCCCAACTCGAACCAAAAGATTTTACAACTTTCCTTTTGTGTCACTTGGTGGTACTGGTTCACTTTTAAAAGTTAAACAAAACTCCTAATAGGGGTATATGGCGGGTTGTTCCTAGGAACTTACGACCCTAAGGAAAAAGGTTTTTAATAGTTCGCGCTTTCCTATTTCTCCGCCTCCTTTGTGCGTTTTTCTTTTCGAAGAGTTTCCGAGAAGCTTGTAGAGTATTTAGGTTTACAGTTGTCTTTATCGGTTGTCAGTATTAAAAATAAATGTGAATTTACTTTTGATAATAACCAAAAAGAACTAAAAAAAATTAAGTGTAAATTTTCTTTCTTTGTGTATGGCTACACTCTGTTCCCTTTCTCGTTATCTTCATATCAACAACACAGGGCCCACCACCTGTTGTTGAACATTTTAATCTCGAGAACCAATGAAAAACCCTGATCCCGTAGCTCCGATGGATGATAAACCGGACTATGGCTCAATTGGCTTGGAGAGCACCACCAGGGTTACGTGGATGCCATCGTTGTGCCCGAATAATCACGCGGACATCTTTGAGCTCAAGCACGGTCTCTTAACCTCGTTCAAAACAAGAATTCTTTTGGACATGACAATGAAGATTCCTTATGCACAACATCCGATATTTCAACAAGATCACTTTACGATGAGTTCACGAACGTCCCGAGTACGTCGGTAAGCTTATGCTTTTCCCATTTCTCTCAGAGGGGGAAGCCCGGATTTGGATTGAAAAAAGGAACCCCTCGATCGATCCAAAACTTAGGATGATTTGTATTCAAATTCATCAAACAAATTTTTTCTCTCCGTCTTTAATCAACCTATATTCGAAATGATATCACGAGAATTTCATAATGATTTGATGAGACGTTTTATGAAGCATGGACCGATTAACGATCTTCTTCGGGCATGTCCTACTTCATGGATTTTCATATTGCATTCAACTCGGATACATTCTATAATGCCTTGTATCTCTAACGATCAAGATTCGTTAAATTCGCCGCGGGGTGGCAAACTTTTTGGATAATGCTCGTGATAGCCTAAGAATAATTGAAAGCATATCCAAATGTTTCGTAATTTCACGTATACTAACCTGTTGTGGACTAAGTGAGTGTGAGACTTCCACCCCCGGAATCTCTTCCGTGGTTGACCTGATAGATGTTAGTTATGGTGAAAGCTTTACGTCTTGATAAGAAAAATCTATCTCCCGCTCCTACTCCGTCAAGCGGTTGTGGAATGGTTGTGTTACTTGCGGTGGTGCTCATTCCTACCAACGTTTGTACAGCCACCACTGGCAATGTTATATCGAGATAATATCATAATAATATTTCTCACAAGCAGCGAACTAAACTACAACCAAGGAAACACCGGTTATCGAGCCCCGATTTCAAATCAAATTCGACCTCCCGGTTTTCCTCCCGTTCAAAACAATCATAATGTGCAAAATCAAGGAAACAATCAGAATCGTTACAACCAAAACCGAGGGAATTTCAATCAAGCTCCAGCTTACCAACCCCCGGTTCAGCAAGGTCAAGTTTATCGACCTCAGGTTGTTCAACCTCCTGCTTATCAAGCTCCCGCCTATCAAGCTCCAGCTCCTCAGACACAAGGTGTGTCTAAGACCGATTTTGATAGCTACATAAAGGCTAATGATGCTGTGATGAGGAACATGCAAACTCAAGGTCAAAACATGCAAACCCAATTGAACAACTTGGCTACTTCAAATCAAAGGCTTGAAAGTATGCTAGGTAACTTTATCAAAATGAATACCGCCTCTACTTCGGGAACTCTCCCTAGTAACACTGTTACTAACCCGAAAGAGGATTTAAAAGGTATTACCACTCGAAGTGGTGTAGCTTACAAGGGACCCACGATTCATACTACTTCCTCTCCTAAAGTAGTAGAACGTGAACCCGAGGTCACAAAGGATACGATGCCTCCTACTAATAACGGAAGCACCGAAGACGTCCAACCTCCGGTTGTCCCTGTTGTCCATCATGAATCAATCTCTGAGCCCGTAAATGCTCCAGTTAGTGCTTCAAGGCCTAACCAAAAAGCATCAATTCCATTTCCTTCAAGAAGAAATGATGAAAGACGTCGTGAAAAAGCTAACGACCAAATTGAGAAATTCTACGAAATCTTTAGAGATTTGAGTTTCGAAATTAGCTTTACGGATGCCTTGATGCTTATGCCAAAATTCGCCTCGACTCTAAAAACCTTAATCGGAAACAAAGAAAAGTTGAGTGAAATGGCTAGAACCCCATTGAATGAGAATTGCTCAGCGGTCCTCCTAAACAAGTTACCAAAGAAACTTGGAGACCCTGGCCGATTTCTTATTCCATGTGAATTCTCCGGGATTAATACATGCAACGCCTTGGCCGATCTTGGCGCAAGCATTAATCTTATGCCATATTCCGTATTAATTCTTATGTCCATATTCCGTCTGGAAGACCTCTTCTCTTTTCCGAATAACCACAACTTGCTTGACGCTTGAATTGCGGAACGTTTAAATCTCTGTACTATCGGTATCGATGAAGACACTATGTGACGGTGGGAATGTTCCAATTTCTTGCAGATTTCGTAGTCATCGGATTTGAGCCAGACCCCGAGTACCTCTAATTCTCGAGAGGAGTTTATTAAAGACAATTCGTGCATTATTCAAAGTATACGAGGACGAAATAACCATTCGTGTTGGCAGAGTGGCCAATAGTGCAATCTGGACAAACTTCGAGGTACCAGGCTGACTACCAATCATATGACTGGACAAACCGAAATTGACGTCATGATTTTGGCTTGTGAATAATACTCTCAAGAAGTTAGGTGGTTTCTCAATGTGATCTCAAGTGGCAATCCCACTCCTTACTATGATCCAATCGTCTCTACTTCTTCTTTAACCTTAACTCCATTCGGGGACAGTGACTTCCTCCTTTTCGAAGAAGCCGACTCTTTTCTTGCTTTAGAGGATGGACCCAATTCACGGAAGTTTGAATTACATCTTATTACTGCCCTGAATGGGGACATACTTTCCTCGAAGCAATTCTCAAAGTGAAACACTCCCCCTCTTCAAGAAATTATTTCCTGACACTCGAAAAAGATCTTAGATTTGTGAAGCAAATCATGAAAATTCTTCTGTTAATGAGCCCCCTGAGGTCGAGCTCAAGGACTTGCCACCTCATTTGGAATATGCATTTTTAGAGGGTGACGACAAGTTGCCCGTCATAATTGCAAAAGACTTGAAAAATGAGGAAAAGGCGCTTATTCCGGGGGTTCTTAAGTCCCACCAGCGAGCCATCGATTGGAAAACTTTAAGATATCAAAGGGTATCACACCCGAGTTTTGTACCACAAAATCTCATGAAGAGGGATACGAACCTACGGTTCAGCATCAAAAGACGGGTAAACAAAAAATCCACGACGTTATTCAAAAAGAAGTTGAAACAGCTTCTTGACGCCAGAATTGATTTATCCGATCTCTGACAGTCCATGGGTAAGCCCGGTGCATTGTGTACCAAAGAAGGGTGGCATGACCGTCGTGAAAAATGATGAAAATGATCTTATACCGATCGATTGGTCATATGGTGTAGAGTATTGCATGACTACAAAAAGTTGAATGAGGCTACCGGAAAGGACCCATTCCACACTTCCCTTCTATGGTTCAAAATGCTCGAAAGACCTCGCGGAACAATTCTAATTGTTCTCCTTGTTGGCACGTTTTCGGTTATTTCCAGACTTCCCATAGATCAAAAGATCATAGAAAAGAACCTTTACTTGCCCATACGGAACATTTGCCTATCGTCGCATGCCTTTTGGGCTATGCAATGCACCTGGCACGTTCCAACGATGTATGATGGCAATCTTCCATGACATGATCGAGAAAACGATGGAAGTGTTTATGGATGACTTTTCAGTCTTCGGGGATTCTTTCTCTACATGCCTATCCCACTTGGACAAAATGTTGAAACGGTGTGAAGACACCAATTTGGTCCTAAACTGGGAGAAAAGCCATTTCATGGTAAAAGAAGGCATTGTTCTCGGACACAAAATCTCTAAATCAGGAATTGAGGTCGATCGAGCTAAAGTTGATGTTATCGCCAAGCTCCCTCACCCGACTACTGTGAAAGGTGTCCGAAGTTTTCTTGGGCACGCCGGTTTTTACCGACGATTCATACAAGACTTCTCAAAAATAGCCCGCCCAATGACTCATTTGCTTGAAAAAGAGACTCCATTTTTCTTCTCAAAAGAGTGTATCGAATCCTTTAATACACTTAAAAGAAAATTGACTGAGGCTCCGATTTTGATTGCTCCCGACTGGGACTTGCCCTTCGAACTAATGTGTGATGCAAGTGATTTTGCAATTGGGGCAGTCCTAGGGCAACGAAAGAACAAGCATTTCCAACCAATTCACTATGCCAGCAAAACTATGACTGAAGCTCAAGCACACTACACTACGACCGAAAAAGAATTACTTGCCGTGGTGTACGCTTTTGAGAAATTTCGGTCGTATCTTGTTTTGTCTAAGAGCATAGTGTATACCGATCATTCTGCTATAAACTATCTCTTCGCTAAGAAAGATGCTAAAGCCAGACTGATGCGGTGGATCTTTTGCTCCAAGAATTGATGTTTATCATCCGAGACAAAAAATGGAGAGAGAATCTGGCAGCCGTCATCCTTTCCAGACTTGAGAACCTCATCAAGATAACTCGAGAATAAGGAAATCCTGGAAACATTCCCTTCTTGAAACTCTTGGATCGGTTGCTCTTCGTGCCGAAGTACCCCATGGTTTGCAGATTATCGCGAAATTCCATGCGGGGGATTTTTATTGTCAAGGGAATGTATCCCAAAAGATAACAGTTTTCAAGATGTAAAACACTACTTCCTGGGATGACCCTTTTCTTGTTCAAATTCTGTGCTGATCAAATGATCGGCGGTGTGGGCTCTGGCAAGTAAGCTCTCGGACATTCTCGAACGCTTGCCACATATGGACCACCGGGGGACATCTTGGTGCAAATCTCACAGCCAAAAAAAGGTCTGTGATTTGCCGGAGTCTTTGGCACTTCAATATACAAGGTATGCTCACGAGTTGGTTAAAATTTGTGATTCGTGCCAACGTCAGGAAAAAAATTTCACAAAGGGATGAGATGCCTCCAAAAATTCCATCAGTTTGTGAAATCTTTGACGTTTGGGGGAATCGACTTTCATGGGACTCTTCCCATCTTCCAAAGGTCAACAAAATTACATACTTGTGGCTGTCGACTATCTGTCAAAATGGGTTTGAAGCAAAGGCGCTCCCCCCTACGACGCCAGAGTAGTTTGCAAATTTCTTTAAATCTCTCTTTGCAAGATTTGGCGCTCCCGTGCCTTCATCAGTGTTTCATGGAACACATTTTTGGAATGACCAGTTTGCAAAGGTCATGCTTAAATATGGAGTCACTCATCGTCTCTCCACCGCGTATCATCCCCAGACAAGTGGGCAGGTTGAAGTATCAAATCGTGGTTTAAAAAGAATTCTTGAAAGGACAGTGGGCGAAAATCGTGCCTCTTGGTCGGACAAACTAGATGACGCTCTCTGGGCCTTCCGTACAGCGTACAAAACACCCATCGGGTGGACTCCGTACAAGTCTTGGATATGGGAAAGGCATGTATCTACCGATTGAGTTGGAGCACAAAGCTTACTGGGCCCTTAAAAATGCAAACTTTGATCTCCAAACAGCGGGTGATCAACGCAAAGTTCAGCTCAATGAATTAAGTGAACTGCGTGATCAAGCCTATGAAAATTCTTTGATCTACAAAGAGAAAACTAAGAGAATTCATGACGCAAAGATCAAAAACGTGTATCAACGTTCGATGTCATGTCCTCCTCTTTATCATCAAGATTGAAAATTTTCTCTGGCAAGTTGAATATCCCGTGGTCAGGACATTTTACCCAATGTTCAACTCTTTCCTTATGGCACGTTGAGTTCATCTCAGAACTCTGCACAATACTTCCACAAAGTTACAGGTAAATCGTTCATGCACTACTTTGGAGGTGATACTCTGGCTATGGATATCCCAGACCTCCAAAACATTCCTAAGGACTACTGAATTCAGGAAATTGGGTCAGCTTAATGACCCTAACAAGCGCTTCGTGGGAGGCACCCCATGCTGTATCCTGTTTATCAGTAGTGTAGTATGCTAGTTTTTGGAATAAGTGTTTTAGTTGTTGTTGGGAGGCTTGCCTCCTTTCCTTTTCCATGTGTTGTGTTTTGTGCTGTGTTGTTCCAGGATGTCCGGATTTTTGAGTCTCTCGTGCTATTTGTCCTTCGAATCACAAGTGCTTCACAAATCCTCAGATTCATTTGCGGAATACCGATTTACTAATTTATCGATTAAAGTTTATCTTTAAGACATACTTCATAAAGGCTTAGGATTTACGTCAGAAACCCTTGTAAAACCATTAAGGACAATGTTTCATTCTAGTTTGGGGGGCATCTTCGATTTGTTTTTGCCTGCAGCCGGTTGTTATCACGTATCGTTTTTACACCAAAATTCAAAAAAAAGGAAAATTTAAAAATTTTTCAAAATAAATAAGTGTTTTGTCACAATTTAGACTTTCCTGCTGGGTAGAATAAGAATAAATTTTGACTCGATCCGAGCGTGTTGAGCTCTAGCTTGTTCCTTAACCTTTAGACTAAGAGTTCAGAATACGTCGCGAGGAACAAATATGATAGTGTTAAGTAGAGTTGTATTGCTAAACAAGGATTATTTGGAAATCTTAAGGCTCATGTGTGTAATTTGTCGCTTTTTCTCCCCATAAGATTCTAACTGATTAATTACGTGATAATTTTGAAATTAAACTTAAATCAAAAATTTTTTATGTAGTATAAGCAAAAACTTTAGACTTAGTTCAAATTTATACTTGGAATTTTTCAAAAAGACGTTTTCCCAATTATATATATTTAAATATTTATATATTTCGTCTATATAGTATATATATAAAATGATAAAAAATGCAAAAATATATAAACTGTGGGTTGATAAAAGTTTGTTGTATCTTGCCGGCTCACAACCGATGTTACAGCCTTCTAAAGGAATATCCCTTAGGTAAGATAAATTATCCGCGGCTGATAAAAAGTTTCTGCATCTTGCCGGTCACAACGATGTTGACAGCCTTCTAATAGATTAGAGGGTTACACTGCGTAATAGTTAATGTTAAGTGTAAATATAAAGATCTCTTTTTTGTTAACTCAAATATGCTTATGAAACTTTGGAATATTTCTATTTTATTAAGCTATGTGTTGCAAACGGAAACCTGGGGGGGTAAAAAGGGGTTTTTTTTGAAAAAACCCATAGGTCCGTGAGTCCCGATACTAGTCTCTGTGGGGTGTCAAAAGCCTGGTCACTTAACCGCAAGGTTGGGATGTGCCGAGACGAAAGTCGCTACATGGGATGATCTCGCCTTTAAACTCATTATTCTCGGGTGGAACGTGAAACATAGAATATTGCAAACATTGATCCATGGTTGAAATTCAAAATAGCACACACACATTAAAGATGTAAATTGTCGGGAGTAAAAAGTTTACAAATTGCAAATATGGGTAGTGTTAGCATCTTAACTCTAATTAAAACAGTTTCTTGGGGATTTTTTTCGTTTTAAAGGCTCTGGTTTGTAATAAGTGAAAAGTCGGGAACGATGGAATCTTATCCTTTTGGGGCATTTCGGATCGAAATGCATCTTGTTTTTGATCCCTTAAAGTTATTAATAACGAAAGTCAAATCCATTCTAGAAAAATTACAAAAAGATGTGTAGAAATAGGTGTACATATAAAAAATTGGTAAAGACGGGGATTGTCAAAACTCTTGAGTCCTTAACTTCCTCGATGAACACTTAGCTACTTTTCCAAGTGATTAGTCGAGGGTGTTCGAGATTCTTAGTTTTCCAAATGCTTACTTCATAGCATTGCGTGAGGACACGGCAATACCTTAGTATGGGGGATTTTGGTATGTGTTTAATTACACATACCTTTTACCTTTAAAAACGAGCTAAAATAACCAAAAACGGACTTAAAATGCCAAATATACGCTTGTTTTGCTAATTGTGTTGTGCAGGAACGGATATCTAAGAAAAAGACGAAAAACGAAGCCAAATCGACAAAACCGGACTCGGAATGGAAAAGCAGGAAAAGACAAAGTCAAAATCCAAGCCCAAGTGTAGAAAAGTCAACCCAAGTCAACCCCGAAGCCAAAAAGTCAAGAAAAACAAGTTTAGGGACTAAAACTTGTAAATCCCTAAACTTATTTTAAAAAAGAAGAAAAGAGAGAAAGAAAGAGAAGGGGTGAAACTGCCAATTTGGGAAAGATAAACCACGAGGGGCAATTCTGCCAAGTCCCCTAAACTATAACTAACAAGGACGTGTGGTGCAATGGGCAATATAACCCTTGGGGGGTTATATTGCCAAATCCCCAAACCTGTTAAAACACAAGGACCATGGGTGCAAACACCCTTATATCCATGAGGGGCTAAAATTGCCAAAACCACAAACCTTCACCCCAAACTTTGAATTACTGTATATCTCCTTCGTTGGTTTCCCGCCTAAACCCATAACCCCACAACCTGTCCTTTTCTCCTCGTTTGACCTCCCACAATACTCCAAAAATTCTATCATTCCCACCGCCTAAAGTTTGCCATGTTGGGCATCTACCCATTCCTCCAGGTTCTTTAATCGAATCAATGTTGGGATTAACTCTAAGGAAGAACAAAAGATCATCCAATGGCTAAAAAGACTGTTTTGGACTCTCTCACAGAAGAAACACACTTTGCAAGATTGAAGATTTAGGATTTAGTATAAATAGGAGGCTATGTGAGCCGATTTTAATATGTAGTGTAGAACTCTTTATCTTTCTTTAATTTAAGTCATTTTTATGTTTCTTTCAGCTTATTTACAGCTTATTTCATGTTCCTTGTACTCCTTTTAAAAATTAATGAAGTGTTGAAGTTTTTAAGAATTTATACCCGTTTTAAGTCTTCCTTGTCAAAGTGCTTTAATTACCTTCATATGTGTCAAAAAGCTCTTAAAACAGCTTATTAATAAGCTATGATCACTTAACAAGTTAATAAGCTACATCCTGTTTTTGAAAACCTTAAGAAAAATTCAAAAGAAAAGCAAGGTTACTATTGGATTAAAGCTATGGATGAATAAGGAAATTTGGAAGGCTTATTGGTATTGCTTAGTTTAAGCTTATTTATAAGCTGTGGGTAGGTTTTAGAGCTTAATTAGGTTTCAAAAACCCTGTTTTGAGCAAGGGTTAGAGGTACATTCCTTTTAAATTTTGCTTAAAAGGTACTGTAGCAATTGCTTATTTAGCTTATTCTTAGCTTATTAATGTCTTTTGTGCTTATGTATGTTCATTTATGCCTAAGCATGCTTTCTAGTTACTTTTCATTTCATTTGTATGTAACTTGATCATAAACTGTCAAAAAAATAGCTTATTCTGTCACTAGCTTATTGTTCCTTTTAAGTGCTTAATTATTTAGCTTTCCATAACTTTATTGCTTAATGTTGCTTAGTAGTAATAGTTTTTAAAATATTGAGCTTAAAACAGATCTTGTGTGTTTTAAAAATCCTTTTTAAGAAATACAAGGGGTGTTTGGGTTAACAATGAAAACGGGTCAAAAATGGTTTTGGTATGGGTTGGGGTCACAAGTGATTTTTAGCTTAAGTATTTGAGGATATTTAAGTTTGTTTTGCTAAAACTTTTTAGTCAAAAACCTGTTATTCAAGTTTTCTAAGTGAACATTTGAAACTGTGGTGTTTAAAAAGCTACAAGAGCTTATTTCATAAGCTCTTGTAATTGTGAGTTGTGGTTTTAAAAAATTGTGTTTTTTGTGTGTTTAAAACAAGCTGTAATAATCTCTTTAAGTCATTTGACTTGTTAAGTCAAAACCACCAAATTTCAAGTGTCATTTATAAAAGCAAAAAGTCCCTTTTTCAAGAGTAAAAATCAGCAGGTTTAAATGGTTTTTAGAAGTTTAAAATTTGTGCACAAGTCCATTTCCTAGTGTTTTTCATCTGTTTCAACTTTTCTTTTTCATTTGAGCTTATTTGACAGCTTAAAATAAGCTGTCAATTAAGCCCTTGTCCTTGGCTTAATTTCCCCTGGTGCAAAGGGGTGACTTTTAAGCCCTCTTTTCTAGCTTTCTAGTGAACTTAAGTCCAAGCTTTTGGCTTTTCTTTAGAGCCAATAAGCTCTTTGTTAAATTTCCTCAGTTTCAGGCCTTAAAAAGCACTCTTGATGGCTTATTTTTAAGCCAAGTTTTTGTCCCTAGCTTAAATTGTACACCAACAGTACTAACTCTTTAGTTAGTACTGTTGAGGTATTAAGCCACTTTCTTGGCTTATTGAGCTTATTTAATGAGCTTAATTGTGTTCCTAATAGCTTTTTAGGTTAGTGTGTTAAGATGTTTTGCTTATTTTCCATTTCCTTTGCTTATTTAAGTGTTAACAGTTAGTACCCTTAAGCATTTTAGCCTTTTAAGCTTAGTTTAGGTTTCTGTCACTTAAGCTCCTTTTTTAGCTTATTTAGTTTGTAGAATTTAGCTCATAATGCTTATCTAGGTTAGGTTAAGTCCCTCTTTTTAGCTTATCAGTTTAGTTTCAGCTTATTAGTCCAAATGTCCTAAAGACTTAGTCATTTTTGCCCTCTAGCTTATTTTAAGCAAAACTGTCGTTTTAAAAAGCCCATTTTCAGCTTATTTATAAGCTTTCACAAAAACTTGTAGTTTTGAAAGTTGTTAAGCTCCAAAAGCTTAACAACTTTGGTTCACAAAGTTTTTCAAAAAAAAAAAAAGGAGACAAGGGGTGACCCGG
>BQNB010007076.1:25017-54363 GCA_026074375.1 Tanacetum coccineum
AGGATGATTAAGAGATTTACTGTGGCTGATGATCTCAAAGAAAGCTCGAAGATTACACAAGTCTAAGGAACAAAGCTCAAGGATCACTACAAGATGTACAATGAAGTCAATGAATGAAGAATCAAAGTCTACGAGCTAGAGTCAAAGATCAACTCATAGAATGCTATTATTTAAATTGTATTTTATAGGGTGACCTCTCTTAGGGGGAGATTGTTAGGATTATGAAAAAGACTTGGTCACCCCCGTGTATCGTTTAGTATAACATAGCTCGTAGTTAGAAAGTAAGCGTATGGCTTTCGGTATTAGGCCGGGTCTTTTACCCAAGTGTAAGCCCATACCCAAGCCCATAAAGCTCACAAACACTTGTATATAAACCCTTTTCCAGCCATGGGAAGGGGTTGGTTGTTCTTTTTATCACATTTCATGCTATTGCATTTTCTCTCACTAGAAACCTCACTTTCTCTCTCTAGATAATTAGCCAACCCAATCATCCATGCTTGTGTTATGATATCCAATATACTACAAGATTGTTGTGGTTAGAGATTTTCCTGAGGTATTCCTGGATGACCTATCTGGATTACCGCCTATTTGGAAAATTGAGTTTCGAATTGAGTTAATCCCTAGAGCAACGCCGGTAGCAAAGTCTCCTTATCGTTTGGCACCTTCTGAATTGGAGGAGTTGTCGGGACAACTCAAGGAACTTCAAGACAAAGGTTTCATTCGACCAAGTTCGTCGCCTTAGGAAGCGCCGATATTGTTCGTTAAGAAAAATGATGGTTCTTTTAGGATGTGCATTGATTATAGAGAATTGAACAAGTTGACTGTTAAAAATCGTTATCCACTTCCTAGATTTGATGATCTATTTGATCAACTGCAAGGGTCGTAGTTTTTCTCGAAGATAGATCTTAGGTCTGGATACCATCAGCTGAGAGTGCATGAGGATGACATTCCAAAGACTGCGTTTAGAACTCGTTATGGACATTTCGAGTTCACTGTAATGCCCTTTGGTCTGACTAACGCACCAGCAATATTTATGGATTTGATGAATAGAGTTTGTAGGCCTTATCTTGATAAGTTTGTGATAGTGTTTATAGACGATATCTTAATCTACTCTAAGACTCAAGAGGAGCATGTAGAACACTTAAGGTTAGTCTTAGAACTGCTCAAAAAAGAGAAATTGTATGCTAAGTTTTCTAAGTGTGAATTCTAGCTAAGAGAAGTGCAGTTTCTTAGGCATGTGATAAATGGTAATGGGATTCATGTAGACCCTAGTAAGATTGAAGCTGTTAAGAATTGGAAAGCCCCTAGAACTCTGACTGAGGTTCGTTCGTTCTTAGGATTGGCTGGGTATTACCGTAGGTTCATTGAGAACTTTTCTAAGATAGCTAAGTCTCTTACTATCTTGACTCAGAAGTGTAAGACTTTCGATTGGGGTGAGGAACAGGAATTGACATTTCAAACCTTAAAGGATAAGTTATGTAATGCGCCTGTTTTAGCTCTCCCTGATGGACTGGAAGACTTTGTGGTATATTGTGATGCGTCTGGGATAGGACTAGGCTGTGTGTTAATGCAAAGAGGTAAAGTGATAGCCTATGCGTCTAGGCAGTTGAAAATTCATAAGAAGAATTATACTACCTATGATTTGGAGTTTGGTGCGGTCATGTTTGCACTTAAGATTTGGAGACATTATCTGTATAGGACAAAGAGTGTCATCTATACAGATCATAAGAGTCTTTAGCATATCTTTAGTCAGAAAGAGTTGAATATGTGACAGCATCGCTGGATAGAGTTGTTTAGTGATTATGACTGTGAAATTTGTTACCATCCTGGTAAGGCGAATGTGGTGGCTGATGCCCTAAGTAGGAAAAAAAGAGTAAAGCCTAAGAGAGTTAGAGCATGAATATAATCCTTCAGTCGAGTATCAATGATAAGATATTGGCGGCTCAAAAGGAAGCTGTGGATGAGACTGCAGGATTGCAGAGAGGTTTGGATGAGATGATAGAGTTGAGAAGTGATGGAACTTTGTACTACCTAGATCGAATATGGGTACCTTTGAAGGGTGAGGTGAGAACCCTGATAATGGATGAAGTCCATAAGTCGAAGTACTCTATACACCCAGGAGCTGATAAGATGTATTATGATTTGAGAGATAGGTATTGGTGGCCTGAAATGAAAAAGGATATAGCTGAGTATGTTAGTAAGTGTTTGACTTGTCTAAAGGTTAAGGCTGAGCATCAAAGGCCATTTGGCATGCTTCAGCAACCTGAGATTCCCGTATGGAAATGGGAAAGGATAGTTATGGATTTTGTGACTAAGTTGCCTAGGACTAGCAGTGGGCATGACATAATCTGGGTCATTGTGGACCGATTGACTAAGTCTGATCATTTTCTACATATGCGTGAGGATTATAAGATGGATAGATTGGCTAGATTGTATTTGAATGAGATAGTTGCTAGACATGGTGTACCGATCTCGATTATATCGGATCGTGATAGTCGTTTCACATCAAGGTTTTGGCAGTCAATGCAAGAGGCATTAGGAACTCGTTTAGACATGAGTACGGCTTATCACCCTCAGACCGATGGTCAGAGTGAGCGTACTATTCAGACTTTGGAAGACATGCTTAGAGCGTGCGTCCTGGACTTCAAAGGAAGTTAAGATGTTCATCTTCCGTTGGTTGAGTTTTCGTATAACAATAGTTATCATTCTAGTGTGAGATGTTCTCCATTTGTGGCATTGTATGGTAGAAAGTGTCGTTCACCAATTATGTGGGCTGAGGTTGGAGAAGGTCAGTTGATAGGACATGAGTTAGTACAAGAAACTACCGAGAAGATCTCGCAGATTAAGGATAGACTTAAGGCTGCGCGTGATTGCCAGAAAAGTTATGCTAATAAGAGGAGGAAGCCTCTAAAGTTTAGTATAGGTGACTATGTCTTGCTCAAAGTGTCGCCTTGGAAAGGTGTGGTACGCTTTGGGAAGAAAGGGAAGTTAGCACCTAAATTTGTTGGACCTTTTGAGATTATTGAAAAGGTAGGCCCTGTGGCCTATTAGTTAGATTTGCCTGAGGAGTTGAACGGTGTTCATAACACGTTCCACGTGTCGAACCTTAAGAAGTGTTTGGCTGATCCAACACTGCAAGTGCCTTTGGATGAGATTCGAGTTGATGCTAAGTTGAATTTTATGGAAGAGCCTGTGGAAATTTGGGAAAGAGAGTTTAAGAAGTTGAAGTGTAGTAGGATTGCCATCGTCAAGGTTCGGTGGAATTCAAAACGTGGCCCTGAATTCACGTGAGAACGTGAAGATCAGATGAAATTGAAGTATCCGCATTTGTTTAGCGATGTTAGAAGTTAAATTTCGGGGACGAAATTCATTTAAGGGGGGTAGAATGTAACCTTTGCTCTTTTTGTGTTCTGAATATTTCTTTTATAGTCCTTTGACTATTTAACTTTTGTCAGTTTATTCAGATTTTGTACCGTGTTGACGGTGGTGATTTTTATGAGAATTGTGGTGAATTATGGTTTATTGTGATTAATAATCCCTTTTGGAAGGTATTATTGTGTTGTTGGTATTCCGGGTGGTTTGACCCGTGAATTTTGAAAAATACCGAAAAACGAGTCCGACACGCCCGTTAATGTCCAGATGAGTTTTGAAAGGGTTTAATGTGAAAATATGTCGTGTAAATACTCTAGGTTAATGGAAAAGTATTTTTAAGGTGAATAAAAATACTAATTAACTTTGGGGTAAATTTTACGGTTGAGTTTTACGAGTATTTAAGTGATCCTGACACGAAAAAAAGAACCCGACACCCCTAGGATGCCATACACAGTTCAAAACAAGGGAGAGACAATGAGGCATGATTTTAGCTCCTTTGTCTAACCTTGGTACACTTATATTTCATTTACCAGAAGGTTTCTATTCATTTTCATTTCATATCAAAAAAATAAAACACACACTTAAGTGTGTGTGCTTGTGTCGTCCGCCACCTACCACCAACAATCCACCATAAATTTTCCAACTTTGATCGAGAACGTGATATTCCGGGTTGATACGAGTGTTTGGGTGTTCATTTAAACAACGTTTGGGTTATCTGGTTCGTGTCGAAATATACAATTTTGAAGATTTTCTTGTAAGTTTTCAAATTTAAATTTCGTTTGTCCTTTTGGGTTTATTTTGATGCATAGATGTTAGTTGTACAAGTTGATCGTTGTGAAAATCGATTTTTGGAAGTGAAATGAATAAAAAGGGTGGTGTTTGGTTCGTGGGTTGTAAAAAAAAGAAAATAAGGGTTTTTGTAGTTTTGATGTTGTGGTCGTGATGGTTGAATAATATATGTTGCTAGATAGCTTATTTTTAATAGTAGCTTGTATAGTTTATTCGGGCTTATTTTTAAGCTATTTCTTGGCTTATTTTGGGCTTATAAGCCACAAAAATTTCTCAAAATCACTAGAAAAGTGATTTTGACTATTTTGTGTTATGACGTATGTTTGTGGACTATTTTGAGGCTTATGGTGGTAACCAAATGCAATACGTAGCTTATTAGCTTATTTTAAGCTTAATATACGTATTTTTGAGTTTATGGACTCACGGCCCAATAAATCTATTTAAGCTGTGGCTTAATGAGAGGGCTTATTGTGGTCCGGATTATTTTCTACTTACTGGTATATGCTTATGTATGTAAATGGACCTTGGTTTTGAACTTGGATCGTATTTTGGACTTATAAATGTCTTAATGAACCCAAAGCCCAATAAGCGATATTTAGTCGTTATGAGAGTTTTGACGGACTTTTGAAGGTGAAAATGTATTTACAAAGTGATATCGAACGATATTTTGGGAAAAACGTGTTAGTAAACGTTAAAGATTGAGATTTTAGGATTTTGTCGAAAAGTGTCGAATTTATGAAAAATGTTAAAAAAAAGGTTTGAAACCTTGGAAAATGTTGTATGAATGTACGAGTCATGTTAAAATTTTGTAAAAAGTTTATACTTAGAAAAATTTCGCTTAAGAACATAATTTTTAATTTTAAATAATAAAATATTATTTTATTATTTAATTATTTTATAAATTCACTAAAAGACGAAAAATATAATTTTTTTCTCGAAACTTCTCGAATATGTTTACTATGAGTAAACGTTTCATTTTCAACCATATTATGATTATTTTGAGGTGACTAAAGTTACCGAATGGACTTATCGAGATATATTTATAATTATTAATTATAAATATTTACTTATATTACTTATCTATTTTTCTTAAATAGTATAAGTATGTACCGTTGAGATATCGGATTGATATGATTGTTGGGATATGTCGTCAACCATCACACCACTAAATCGTTTTGGGTAATTGTACAACGCGTCTAAACTCTATGCATCAAACGTGAAGATTGTTTTGGAAATGGATGATTAAATTGGGACATTAACTGGACTAGGTCGTGTGCGGGCGTCGTTGCATTTGCTTGTGTGATTGAGATTTGGTTGCTAAAGACTTGCTTAAGGTAAGTTCTCGTAGCCCCACTTTTTACTTTTTTTCGTTGGGGGAAAATGATACTAAAATGTGTTTTGAAATGTTTTGAATTGATTTGTGCGAAATATGGTTTTGTTTTTGGGATAAGTTACGTACTTATGACTGCTATGTGAATATTATGTGTTGAATAATTGTTTGGATCAGAGGGGTACGCCTACCTAGTATTTGTGTGATTATTGGAGCAGATGGGTACGCCTACCCTGGTTTGTGTGTGGTCGTGCCCTAATTTTAGTGCTTCAGCTGGTAGGCCCTTTAGGTGCGTAAGTGACATATGGTTATTAATTAGCGGTGATGCTAAGGTTGTTTGCATATATTCACTATCATATAGCACTATTGTCCACTGTTGAAATATTGGCACGACTTTTGGGTTTAAGGTCCACCAACATTATTGTTGACGTTTTCGAGTATCATTTTCAGGTGATGTGAAAGAAGAATAGTTTGGTGATTGTGATAGCAGACTTAGAAGTATCCCGAGTGGATTTTCATGTGAAGTCTTGCTTGCTTGTTGTTTTGATTTTAGTATTTGGATGTTTTGGAATAAGTTTGGATTATGGACCCCTGTGTGGGCATTTGAATAATTGTAAGAGATTGTGGATCTTAGTTGCGATTTGGGACATCTCTCGAGGTTGTTCGAGGTTGATGGTCTTCATAGCACTTGAAGTTTATGCATTGTAGTTTTCTCTATTTTGTATCTTGTGTTATGATTTATCATTATGTTGCATTCCCGAGTTTTCGTCATTGTCGGGGTGTGACATTATCTAATCACACACATAATCAAAGCAAGAATCTTAGAGAGAGAAAGAGAGGTTGAACACTTATAGAGAGAGAAACAAAAGAGAGAATATTAGATTAATGAAATGACCAACACCCTTTCCATGTGTGGAAAGAGCCTTTTATACTTACATAGTGACGCTTAAACTAGGGCTTCCATGGGCTTTGGCCCGGTTAGCTTACCAATGTTCCAAATATTAACTACGAGCTATGATAACACTATATTAGTAGTGATCGAGTCTTTTCTCAATTTCTGACACATTCGTTTTGCTTTTCCTAATTGTACTTACCTTTTATGTTCTCTTTCTTAACTGGTACAATTGAAATTCACTCTAATTACTTGCATTCATACATGTGTTTGTTCTACTTTCGACGGTCATTGTTTTTACTATCTCTGTTAATCAAGAGCGGAAAAGACAATTTTAGCTACAACACCTAACGATGATAGTTTTCATGTTTTTAAAAAAATGTACACATTGTGTTTCATTGCCTTTTTAACCATAAATTTGATCAATATGAATTTCAAATTAGAAATTTGTGCTTTATTTCATTCGAACATAGCAACCTAACCAAATAGGTGAATGAAACAGTAATGAATCATTCAATTATTATACTAATTCCATCACATTGTCAATTACATTCTTTTATCAGTATATCACGTATAACTAAACTGAAAACATAATTAAAAACCAAACTTAAGAACAATAATTAATTATTAAAAACAAAAATTAAACTATTTGTTTTTTAGTGAATAAAAATACATTATTAAAAAATAAACGGAAATGTAAGAAAAACAATTTTGGCATGAAAAAGAAAAAATATAATCTCTGAAGTAATTAATACGGAGTACTGGTTAATTACAGTTAAGGAATCCATTTCGATCCATCTACCGACTACCGGATCTGTTGAAGAACCAACCACACTAGAGTAGACTAGTACTCAGAAACTCCGATCTAACCAGCTTCTCTAATTTTTAAATAAATAAAAAAAATGTTCAAATTCTTTAAAGACGTGGTGGCCGGATCTACAACCGGCGTAAAAGATCTGCCGTACAATATCGGAGAGCCTTACTCTTCCGCTTGGGGCTCCTGGACTCATTCCAAAGGCACTTCTAAGGTACAGTATTATTATTCTATTATTATTTTAATCTGATTGGTTGATTAGCAAGAATTCGCATCACAGAGGATTGTTAGTGTGAGATTTTGTTATATTTTCTACTTTATGTACTAGTTAGGCTTGGTGAAATTCATTTGGATAATAGAATGCTCTATCTGATAAGGCGTTTGCTTTTGGAACCGCCCGGTTGACGATTTACAGATTGTGTTCATGAGAAATAACTAACTGTGTTAATCATAGGCTTAGTGAATTATTTCGATTTCGCGAAAATGTTGATAACTGCCATTGCTAAATGGCTCATATGCCCAGCCCGATATGTGGAAGGTGATGCTGAGATCATGCTCAAAAACATGATAGTTCTAAAATATTCCACTCCAAAATTTGCTCGAAGGTTGCAGTCCGCAGGGATTGAACTCGGGTTTTCACTAGAGAATTTCTCCCACCACTTGGCTTTGCACAGATGTTGTAGAATTCTTGATCTAATTAGATAGGATTGTAATTCTATGTTAACATATGGGTGACGTGCTCAACTTTTCAGCTGATAGGTATTGGAAACGACTCAAGATTTGGGTTTATGAGGAACAGGTAATTGTATGCCAGTGTATATGCTTGTACCTGTGAATCAGTTATCAAAGTGTAAACCATGGTTTTATTTCTGAAAGACCCTAGTGACCACACTTTTAAACTGCATAGACTTCGTAAAACGAACTTTGTTTGTTATTGGTTCCCATGTAACTTTTTTTAACGTGTAAGAAGTGTAGTCTGTTTTTAATTTTCGCGTTCTAGATTGATTTTTATTAGGAAGAAATAGTATGACATATCTTCAGTTAATATATATTATTAAAGGAACAGTAGTACTTGGAGCATTACATAGACAGAAAAAAGACGGTGCATAATCACTAAAATAGGGACATGGTGGTTTGCTTAGGAGTCCATTACTTGAGCCCAAAGCAATAAATAAAAGGCAGCGCAAGAGTATTTTGTAACAGGATTCCAATGCTAGTAATAAATTATTGTGAAGCTTTATAGTAGATGAGTAGTAAGGAGGACATAGGGAAAAATTTTGTTACTCACGTAAAGGATGGTCGGAGGGCGCACCAGGACATTCTTTGTGTCATGTTTTTCAATCTATTTTTTCAGAAATTTGCATAATCACGGTCATGTTTGATTAGCTATAAACCCGCACCATCTACTTTAAGTATTATTATTATTTTTGCTGTCTCCACGTAGTTTAATGATACTTGCCTTCCATCCGTAAGGGTTTATAAAACTTAAGGTAATCATTGTAGTCACTATACAGTGCAATGAACTGAGATCTGAAACGGCATGTATGGTACTAAATTGATCGATCTCCATGAATGGTGTCAAAAACATTCTGCAGTAACCCTTGTGAACGTCTACGATTGTGGGTTGTGCCACACTGGTAGTCATATCTTAGTTGTAATCTGAGGCGACATCTGCCTTTGGGTAGCTCAAGTGATCGGTTGCCATGGATATTTTTTTCTGCCAATTCATTTTATTTTATTTATCATTCTTATAAATATCTTATGTGTGTGTGGGAGGATACTTCCAAGTACTTTATTTGTATTCTTTCTGTTGATGGAATAAATTGGTTTGTAACTTAAATTTTTTACTTCTTTACAGGTGGATGGCTCCCCCGTGTCGATATTTTCACTTACAGGAAGTAATGCCGGTGATGGACGTTTAGCAGCTGGTCGCAATGGTGTCAAACGGCTTCGAACAGTGAGTTACTCATCAAGAGCAAAATTTATGGGCTTTTCATGATGGTTCCTTGTTCCACCATGATATATTATTCATGAGATCATTTTTCATATGTATACATATAATTTACATGCGTATATATATACTAAATTAGGTCCATGTCGCATGAACTGCTTGACTATGAGTTTTTTTTTTTTTTTGCTTTTTTTAAGCAATGCAATGTGCAGTTGTATGCTGGTTTCAGATGCCTAATGTCTATTACGCTACGAGAGTTTCATTAATATTCTAGTATAGTATTATTCATGTAAATTTATTGTTGTTACTGATTAGTTCTGGGTATTGGTAACCGGAAAGATTTTGTTCCAATTAGGAAAGAGAAATGTTAAATTATAAACTATTGGTGAGCTTCTTTGTATCATGTATTTGCTGCAAGCGAAATAAATCTATAATTTATTTATTTCAGGTAAGGCATCCAAACATTTTGTCGTTTCTTCATAGTACTGAGGCTGAAATAAATGACGGCTCATCTACAAAGGTCACTATATATATTGTTACTGAACCTGTTATGCCACTTGCGGAAAAAATCAAGGAATTAGGATTACAAGGTACAAAAAGGTACATAGGCTCATTTCTCGTGGATCTTATCATAAATCTGTCTACTAGTTTGAAATAATATAAATGTTGCGTTTTTCCCCTAATAAAGTGTTCTTATAAATTAGTTTTGGGACACTATCTTAATTATTCTCTATCGATTGTTTATCATAACTATATTCATCGTATGTGGTCACCATCATGTCAAGTGGCTTATTCTCTCTTCAAGCTCTTATTCTGCTTGTTTTCTTTAGAATAACCATGTTGCTAAAATGACAAAAAGAACATTCCAACCTTGGGTCCATGCTATTGACGTGTGTATTGCAATTTTTCAATTTATTTGTCCATAACTGCTACTGCTTTCTGGCAACAGGGACGAATATTATGCCTGGGGTCTGCAGCGTATAGCAAAAGCCGTCAGCTTCCTCAATAACGATTGCAAACTTGTGAGTAGTCATTTGAACTGTAAAACATACCTCATTATGACTTTATGACATGCTTGTAGCATATAAACTGATGTTCACTGTTTAGTTTAGTTTGCAAAATTCAGGATCTTTTTTGACTGGATAGACTTGAGCTTCTCTTGTTTCTGTTAACTGGCCATTAGATTTGATTTCGTTGGTACTGCTGATCTTATTTGAGGGAAGTTGGTTCTTCAGGATGTCAATTTGAGAATAAACTAGTAAAGGATACTCCCTAGTACAGGCTACAACCAAAAAAATGAGTGACTAGGTGCTCCTAAGCTCACTAAGAAGTATTTAAGAAAAGCATATGACAAGTGTAGCATTAGCATTCTGTAATTCTTTGGATGATAATCAGTATTTAGGGATTCTGCAAGTGATTTGTGGTCAATTCATATATTTATATTTGACAGATTATATATGTATGATGTAATTCATAGAGCAGAGACTGCAAATGAAAGGATGGGCTAGGTTACGTGACTCAACTATTGTGCCAACGATATGATGCCTGAGTGTTCAAAACTTTAAATACACCGGTTAAGACTGTCAGATCAGCAGTTCAGATGTCACTTTAGGTGAAAAGATAAGACGCAAATTTGCTTAGACACTAAGTAGAGTGTATAGTTCCAGTTCATGGAGTGATACAAATATGGCACTTGATATGTATATAACTAAATATTGTCATTATTAAGTCTTAAGCAGTTTAGATGCCACTTAGGGTGAAAAGATAAGACTCAAAATTAATTAGACCCAGATTAGGGCGTGGGAAAACCAGCTCATTTCATGTATAATACAAATGCGACACTAGATATGTATATATAGTCATTCTCAAGTCTTAACCAGGTTTGACCAATAACATTTCCTCCATGAACCAAATACAGAAAATCAATGCTTGATGTTTGGGTGAGAAATTGTGCTCTTTAGGCCAAGACTCGTGCTGCTTTTTACTGTAGCACAGGTCTATTTCTGGGTTAAATTCCACAGTGGATTCACAACTTAACTTCTTATAATATATGTAGACATGAAAATGTTTATTTGAAGTAGACTCCTTAGAGATACTAATCTCTTATTTTACCTAGTGAAGTAAAGTTGTTGATGAACATGTACTTAAAGTTGCATTTGTCAGAGGTTATGTTATGCAGTGTATCCGTTATGTGTATATTATAATATAGGTTGTTAACAGGTCTTTTGTAAGCAATTAAGATTCTTGAGAGCTGACATCTGACTTTTTGTACAGGTTCATGGTAATGTTTGTTTGGAAAGTGTGGTTGTTACTCAAACCTTGGACTGGAAATTGCATGGTTTTGATGTTCTTTCTGAGTTTGACGGGAACAATGAAGCATCTGCAGGACCAATGCTGGTATCATGACTTTTCATATATATTTACTTTCAACCTCCATCTAATGTTGCTTTATCATGTGGAATGGTAAATGATTGACAATGTGTAGTATCAAGCGGAGAAATTAAATGTTTGATATAATGCTAGGCTGCTAGCATTGTACCCGCGCAAAGCGGCGACGCCAAATACTTTTTAACTTATAATGATTTCTAGTTCTCAACATGATTTTCGATTTTGATAGCTTGGAGAGGTAGAGTGTGTGTTGTGACTAGGTTGGTGTAAAATATGGGTAAAAGGGAGGGAAGAAAATTTGGGTTTTCTCAAAACGTGATTTTGTTGGTGTGTGTGTATTGTGTGGCGTGTGTTGGTTCATCTTGGCCATTCAGCAAAATGAATGGTCAAGATTCCACAAGAGTTCTAGCTTAAAGTCAATTATTCAAGTATTATAAATGCTTTATTTAGGGGTATAGATATAGATATGGGCTCAATATTCTGCGCAGATAAACCTAATAAATCCCAGCTAAACCCCTTTAAGCTAATTCTACTTGTTACACTCTATTGGAGAATATAGAATGTCCATTTTCCAGCTTGGCAAGCAATACTGAACTTTTAAACATCAAAATACTGAGAAAACTTAACATGTATACTAATATTCGGGTTTTATCGAGGACTATCGCTTAGGGACATGCCTTAGTATATAATAATATAATTGCAGTTGTGGGCGTAAACATAAATAAACCTACTTGAACCTTAGTTCTGTCCTAATTTAGATGAATATGTCTATGTATCATGTCTGTTGCTTCACTGAAGTTTGTTGTTTTTTCGAGCTCTTTGCTGTATGCTAGTCAGAATGTTAGAAATTTTTACATAAATGGTTTTGATGTCTTGAACTTTTTTGTTGGTCCAGCAATATGATTGGCTTGTTGGCTCACAATACAAACCTGTGGAGTTGGCAAAATCAGACTGGGCATCTATCAGAAAATCTCCACCATGGGCCATTGATTCTTGGGGTTTAGGTAAGCTTTTATGCCTCATGTTTTTGAAATATTATCAATATATTCACTTGGTAACAGAATGATGTCATCGTTCTTCATTGTTCATATGATTACATCTTGTTGCAGTTAGCAAGCTATCCAATCTTGTGTGTAATTATGTATTATACTGCATTAACCTGAACCTCCTTGTGGCTGCTGCCACTCTTAGATACACATATTGAATTTTGTACTAGATTTTATGTTTTCGTATTATACTAAGGATTTTATTCATTACAATCTCCCAAACGGCCCTAATATATATTTCATTAGTCTGTTACGACTAGCTTGATACAATCATACAATGATTGATGAAGGTGTTAGCCTGCGTGTCGATGATGAATTACTAATTACTATAACAGGCAGAATCTTCAGTGGTTTCGAGTTATGTTTTGTATAAGTTATTAGATTTATTGACTTCAGAGTTATCTTTTTGTATGGTATTTGTACATCTATTTTCAAAACAGACCTAATACTGGTTGTTGTCACTAGGCTGTCTCATCTATGAGATATTTTCGGGTTTGAAATTGAGCAAGACTGAGGAGCTGCGCAACACAGCATCGTTACCAAAGGTCAGCATGCCATTATGGTTAGTGAGGCGGTAACTTCTTGATGCCCCTCAGAGATCTAATTCTTTTTCTTTCTAATTCTCTGAATTAATTTTCTGATTTGAGCTTGGAAGGTGTCTGCTTGCTCAACCATGTTGTTTTGGCTGTTCTTAAAGTTATTGCCACTTTAAGACATTCATTTGTTCTCGTTTTTTTTTGTAGTCTCTACTTCCAGACTATCAGCGCCTCTTGAATTCGACGCCTTCTCGCAGGTTGAATTCATCAAAGCTTTTGGAGAACTGTGGTTTGTTCCTATACACAATCTGGGTTTTAAATTTTTGCACAACTCCTTGCTTGTGTCTGCAATTAAAATTTTATATTTCCTTATTTTTTTGTCATGGTTATCTTTTAGTACATCTTTGGCATGGTTACTGTAGAAGATTACTTAACTGTTTTTATCTGTGATAGAAGTTTGAATTTGTATCGCAGAATATTTTCAGAACAAGTTGGTGGATACTATTCATTTTATGGAAATACTAAATTTGAAGGACAGTGTTGAGAAGGATACATTTTTCCGTAAGCTTCCAACTCTAGCAGAGCAGTTGCCTCGTGAAATTGTCTTGAAGAAGGTATTATATTTATCTATGTGTCACTTTATATCAGTATTAAAGATAAAATCTTTTATGCAGTATGTATCTGTATTTGCAGTTACTTCCTTTGCTTGCTTCTGCCTTAGAATTTGGTTCAGCTGCTGCACCTGCTTTGACTCCATTATTGAAAATTGGTGCGTGGCTTTCACCAGAAGAGTTCAACATAAAGGTCATACCTATCTGTTATATGTATCATTATTTGCTGTGTTTTAGCTATCGTGTAATTAGTTTGCTTACTTTTGTATTTGCTGATGTTTGTTCTCAATGTAGGTCCTACCGACATTAGTGAAACTCTTTGCCTCCAATGACCGAGCTATTAGAGTTGGTCTTTTGCAGCATATTGATCAGTTTGGGGAGTCCTTAAGTGCCCAAGTGGTTGATGAACAAGTAAGAATCAAGTAGTAGCAGTCTAGGGGTGGCAATTATGACCCATTTACTTATATACGGGTAGATTGCTGTGTGTTATTTCAAACGGGTCAACTAATTTTTTATTATATTAGAATGGTATGAGTTGAATGGCTTGAACAAGTGAATAGTCAAACATGATGAAAGTCCCCGGAAGTCTATTCCGAAATATATACCTCCTAAATCATCACATTAATTATTTATAGTAAACAATATGGGCAAAAAGTATGCACGGGTCAACCTGACCTGGCCCGTGTCCCTTTAATCAACCTGCCAGCTCCGCCCATCTTGCCACCGCTATTGAGAAGTCCCTTTACTTTGCAAGCTGATTTGTGTCGTTCTATTTTCTTCATATTGAGCATTCGTGGCATTGCTTTTAACCAGGTTTACCCACATATCGCCACTGGATTTTCAGACACATCTGCCTTTCTGCGTGAACTAACACTCAAGTCCATGCTTGTTCTTGCTCCAAAGGTATGTTCATCTTTCACCTAATCTGCATCTCTTTTTCCGTGTGACGTGTAATGTTTTGTGGTATTCACTGGTATCTAAAATCACATGAAAATTCGTCATATATGGTCGAGTGCTCTGTAGTTCTTATGTCGGTTACAATAGAAACAAGATACATATGATATGTCTACTCTATGTCATCAACATGTTTGTCTACTTATTTTTGATTGGATCTCACGGATCTATATGCTCTCGTAGGTAGATTACAACTTTATGGATACACATCATAGAACATAGATGATTTCATGTTAATTTCCATTATATGACCATATGTTTTCTGCCCAGAGATTTCCATGTAATTTCATTCTATGATATTTCTACCATTCTAATAATATACGAGCATCTTGACACAATATTGAAGTTTGGTTTTCCTTGTACATATATCACCAAATTATGTATGCATGTTATCCATGTGGGCTTGTATTTATTATCAGTTTTATAGTCCACCTCAAATCTATAGACATATAAGAAAGGGATAACAGTCTTATTCAGACAGATGGTATAGAGACATTTGAGTTAGGTTTTGATTGCATGAAGTTAACGTACTGTCTAATAATTTACTCATCGAGTGGAAAGAAATGATATTTGTATCACCGTTGTAGCTTGGAGTATATATCTGGCTATCCACATATCTCTTTATGAGTGAATTATAATTTGGCATACTCTGTAGTTCGTGGGTTAAAGATGCTGTATCACATTGTCTTAATTATTCTATTTACTTAACTGCAGTTATCTCAGCGCACCTTATCTGGCTCACTCTTAAAGTATCTTTCAAAGCTCCAGGTAATCTTTTCATCACCCATCTTACTGTTACTCTTTTCTTATTCCATATCATACTGACTCTCCGGTGATGCTAATAGTTTCCCATCAAATTGTACTGTTAATGTGATAAGAATCTGCTATCAAATGAAAAGATTAAGGATAAGGCATAAATGAGTCCCTGATTTTAGCACTTTGACTTCCCTGGTCTTAAGCAGGAGTTTCCCCAATTTCAGCATATTGTCATTATTAGTATTTTCGGTTACTTTTACTACTATCTATATATTGGGCAGTAGACTAAGAATAAGGCATCGAATAATTATCTACTCTTTGATGTATTAGGAGTTTGGTCCTCTCCATATGGACTAGTTGATTTCATTGAAGTTTCTATGTTCAGATTCTGCATTGTTCTTCAATAAATCATACCTATCATTCTCTTTTCATATACCCTCTTAGCCCTGTTCTAACATTTTGGTATCAGAGCAGTGATCCAGAATGGTGACCACCAGAAATACTACCTCCCACAACGAACAACCAAACCATAACGACACATCTTCACCTTCACAAAATCCCGACAACCTCGCACAACAATTATCTTCCATTGCTTCCAAACTCAATGCTTCCAAACTCAATGCTCTTGATGCCCTTGCTGCTGATGTAGCAGTTCTTAAGGCACAAGCAGGCCCTAACGGACCCAATCGGGGTATAAGAAGTGGTTGATAATAAGGGATAATCGTCTGACAATGTATCCAACTTGACACTTATTCTAAACTATTTTTTTTTTCTATTGAATGTACAAACTTTAAATTTATTCTATTGTGTGTATCCTTACGGGTAAAGTTTGATATATTTGAATGGATAATCATTTGAAAAGTATCGAACTTTCCCCGTGATGATACAGAAATTAAGAAAAACAAAAAGCTCGTATATCAAATTGGAAAAAAAACTAGTTTTCCCTTGATAATAATCCAAAAAGTACTTAAGGTTGACATGTTTGCATGTTGAGGTGTTTTTTCTGTTTTTCACTTTTTAAATTATAAGTGTTTAGTGCTATCTTGGTTTCAAGATAGTTATTAGTTTAAGTTTTATGACTGAACTAGTTTGAGATTAGCTTAGATCAGGTCATTAGGAATTATACAGGTTTGATGATTATAATAACTAGATAGCTTTTGGGGCTCTGTTTCTATTGCCTATATATACACTTGTATTGATCATGGCATGATGTCTACAATTCATCGATGTGTAATCTGTATGATATTTTCTTTCTTTAGGATATAATCAGCTATAATATTATGTTTCTTCACCCTAGTCTGAGCCATCACCTTACCTAGTTGCATCTTGTCCTTCTGAAAATTATGGTGTTGATTTATGTTCTGACTAGTAATCATAATGTATGCCTTCATGTGCTGCAGTGATGTACGATCAAAGGCCTTTGAAGCAGTTGAGCAGTTTTTGCAGATAGTGAAGCAGTACCATGTAAAGGTAAGTGTGTTTCTTTTTCTACTTTCTTGATGCTTTAATGGGATTTGTTCCTCAATTGACTTGGTCCTTTTCTAAAGTCAAAGCTGGTCATATAAACTTTGGCGAGAAACACTTTTAATTATATTTCTATATCATATATCATATTTTTGACCACATGGCCAAAATATCAGCTACCTAGTGATTTTATTTTTTCTACTTGAAATTTAAAAATATTAAGTATTTTTTAAGATTGGTTTCAGAGGAGTGGATTCAAGCCAGACTCGCATTTTCTAAAATGTCACACCCATGTGCTTAGTTATTACATCATTGAACTACCATTTCTATTAGTGCCTTAAAAAGAAGATTGCTAATCTCTGCAACGATAATACGAAATACTGTATATGCTTTTTAGAGTAGCGTTAACTATTGAAAAATGTTTCCAATGCTGGTAGAGCTTTTTGATAAACACAAGAGTACTGTAATATATAATTAACAGTGGAATCCTTTGATTCATTTTTTTGTAGACAAATGTTGGAGATAATGCTGAGGTTACAAGCTCAGGAATTGCATCACTTCCAGGCAATGCAAGTATACTAGGGTATGACTATATGGTTCCTATGTTTAAGATGTCATGTAACTTGTACCATTCAGTTCCTACAATTTGATACATTGTTTTTTCGGACAAAAGCAAATATAATGGTGGAAATTGCGACCCCATTTGTTGATGAATGGGTTGATTTGGGTTATTTTTTTTCACTAAATAAAATATTAGCTAAACTGAAAACGGTCAAATGGGTCAAATAAGTCAAAAGTTTTCGAAATTGTATTTTAGTGTCCACGGCCTTTTATATATTCTATTGTAGAAAATGGATAATTATTGAATAATACAGCTTCTGTGAACTAATTTGTGACACTAATTTCATGTGGACTGTATTTTTATGCTTACAACCTTTTATTCTGACCCGACACATACTAAATTTACCTATTACCCACAAGCTCATTTTACCAAATCTAGGCAAATACAAGGAAACGTGTCATACTGTCATGCAATATTGAATTATTGATATATCAAAAGTTTCTGCTTGACTTAGAATTTTGTTCAATTCCATCCCTGACATGAATTTTTTTTAATCTTGGTTATGATGCAGATGGGCCATGAGCTCTTTATCTATCAAAGGAAAACCTTCTGAACATACTCCACATTTGTCTGCAAGTTCCAGTGCACCTAATATATCTTCTGTTTCCGCAGCCAGCTCAGGTAGAATCTTACATGATTAAGCAATGGGTAGTTACGTTTGCTAGATTCTAATGGATAATGTAGAGGTAGCCAGATGCGGGGTCCGGTGGGCTGGGTAATGGGAAGATATGGGTTTGGGCTCTGTCTTCTTGTACGATGAAACAGGTCGGGTTGGCTTGACCCACTAATACTTATATATCCATTTGTTTCTATCAACATTAAGTTTACGATTACAAGAACAGTATTTTACTATCTAAATCTTCAAATACAATAATTTAGGAAGTTGAATGCTAAAAATAGACTATGGACAATTTTCAAACAAATTGGACTGTTATCCTTTTAGCTAACTTTGTTGATTTGACCCATATAACCTGTTTGAGATAAACACAACCAATTCGACCCATTTTCTAAGTAAATGAGTCAACATCGCCCCTTTGTTAATCATGGTTTAAAGTTTGTTAGCATGAAACCTGAAAAATACAGCTTTCCTTTTTGCTACTACATAGGAAATAGGATAGATTGGAGGCACAAACATCTTCCAATGCTAAATAATAAGTTGATATTTGGGTTAATTTGTTAATGTGTTATAATAGGGTTGCCAGATGCCCAAAGTACACCAATGGTCCGTGCTAGTTCAACTGCTGACATAGTTGATCAACCTGCGCCTGAGTCACCTACTACCTCCACTGATGGATGGGGTGACCTTGATAACGGTATAATTGAAGATCAAGAGAGTGAGAAAGATGGTTGGGATGATATTATACCACTTGAAGACCTAAACCCATCCCCCGCCCTTGCAAGCATCCAAGCTGCTCAAAAGCGGCCTGTTGCACAAACCAAACCACAAGGTAATATACCCTCCTCATTCATTAGTTTTTTTGTGTGCATATTTTCTGATAGAAAAAAAAATGCAAGTATGCGTTTGCTTATGACTGCAACTGCAATTTAATAAACAAAGTTAGGTTTTGAGTTTAGGTGAAGCAAAACTATGTGCTTTATAACAAAATTTAGGTTTAGTTTTACATTCAATACATCTAATGGAGGAATAAAGAAATTGAGCGGCCCAAACAAATCCGGCTTATTAGTCTTTACTAGAGGTGGAAAATGAGGGGTTGGGCCGGTTGGGAAATTTGTCAGAACGGGTGATTTTGTGTTGACCCGAAAACACTTTTTGTCCAAAAAATATACAACAGTTATGCAAGTCACACCAGCAATTACACAAAGAAGTTACGAAATGAGGCGTGTACCACTGTTTGCTTAACTGTCCAAAAAAATTACCAACTGTTTTTTAATTCCCAAAGTTATATTATATCAGTAGTAATTTATTTTAACAAAAAGGAATGGAAAAATCGTAGCTACTTCACACCAGCAGCTACCTTGGCTGCTATGCAGCCATAAAGTAGCCTTTTTTTTGAAAAGAAAAAGTCCACTTGTTTCTGTATGGGATAAAACTGCACGTGTTTGTATAAAACATTCACTCTATTTACCAAGACCACATATAGTTAGCGATTACTTGGTTATTTAGTCAAGATGGCTGCAAAGCCCAGCAGAACAGATCCCAAATCGACCAACCATAGTGGGTTAAAACTACCATCTCTAATTTTTATCTTTAGCAAACCTCTAGATTATGTGATTCCTCCATTTTCTCATAGCTGCCTTTGATTTTGTAGAATTTCAGACTTTTATTTTACAAAATTACAATACTGATATGTTTTTCTGAAATTTATAAAAATCGATTATTGTGTTCCCATATACTAATTATTGTTCTTCCCCAAAAGTTCTAAAAATATATTCCCGTCGGTTCTAAATTTGAAGATAATACGAGTGATACACTTGACCTTCATAGTCAAAGTATAACAAGTACGGAGTAATAAAGAAGTAGACGGACCATTTTTGGAGTCCTTTTAACTATTTTGAGTTTTATACAGGTCAAAGTATAAATATTATCATAAATTAATGATTACAATTTCTGCTACAGCTTCAAATGTGAGAACGAAAACAACACTTGCGAGCAAAAGCGAAGATGAAGAAGAAGACTTGTGGGGTTCGATTTCTGCGCTTCCTCCAAAATCAGCAGCTTCAAAGCCTCGGAATGTGAAACCGAGTGCTACCACAATAGATAATGACGATCCTTGGGCCGCCATCGCAGCACCACCACCAACTACTAGGGTTAAACCTCTAGCCGCTGGACGGGGTAGAGGCTCTAAACCTTCTGCTGCACCAAAACTGGGTGCTCAGAGGATAAACCGAACATCGTCAGGTGGAGTTTGATATTTTTTAGAGGAATATGGAAAATAGGAAAAAGAGAAGAAATTTATACAAGGTGTGTACATTACTGTTATTACTAATTCTTTGAAGTTGGTTTTGTTTTGAAATATAACTAGATTTTTTTAACTCAAAGGAACTGTATTCTATGATGAATTGTATCTTGGCCCAAAACACTCGGCTTGTAATACCATTTTTTGTATTAGATTACATGGCTGTTTCTTCGTCAACATTCTTTTTGTTATAGTCCGAATAAAATAGGTACTTGCTCTCGCAACATTTTTTAACCCATACCCATGTGGTCATTCCTTGTGGCAGACCAAATACGAAACATCGGTTCTGACTATCTGAGACTTGAATTCTTATAGGACCCTCGAGAGATAGTCTAGTTGGTAAAATAACTTGGATACACTGTCCACAAATTGAGAGCCCGTGTTCCGGTTCATTGGTGTTATCAACTCAAGATTGTTGCGGACCATGTTAGTTTTTCTATTAAGGGTATTTGAGGTTTGTCCATTTGCGGGTGTTTGACATTGCTTATTTTGTTTTCTTATCTGTTTTTTTTTAAGCAGAAACATAATTTTGTTATCCAAACATTTTGTGCTGTTTTAAGTAGAAAATCTGCTTATTTCATGTTTTTTTCCTATCATACCCCGTGCACGCACGGGGTTTTAACATAAAAATTTGATTACTTATTAATAACTTGTTTGTGAGGTTTGATTTAAATTGCATAAGATTATATCGCACATAGTTATTATCACGTCTTTGCCTTTCTTAGTTTTGATAATAATTTTTTAAAATTCCATTCGACCTTAATCTTTGTAAAATTACTCCCCTATTTTCTAAGTTTTTTTCTTTATGTTTTTGACACTTATACTTTTATGTTTAATTCTCTTTTTTTCACTATATAAAAATGTGGGGTGATTTTATTTGCCAATTTTAGAAATATTTTGACTTTTCTAATTAAAAATAATTTAAAAAACCTTAAAAAGAAATTCTAATTAAAAAAAATATTACTAAATTTAGTATGATTTGATTTTTTTGAAATACGAATATCCTACTTGTCGTTTTTCGAAAAAGATTTAACATTGCATATAATTGAATATTTAGAAATTATTATATCTTTTCGAGTATTATTGCATATCTTTACAAAACAAGCAAAGTCAAACATTGTCTAAAAAGTACTTAATTTTATGCAGTTTGTAAGTAACTTTTATAATTATAAGCAAGAAAAAGATAAGCAGATTCTAAAAACCTTTCTGGAAGCGATTTCTCTATTGTTAGTGGGCTAGTATTATAGTGTAAGGTATAGGGTTGTATTCTTCTGAAACTCATTTATTCAGCAACACAACTTTACATGGTGTCAGAACGAAACTTTTCTTCTTAGTAACCAAAGAAACTTTTTATTGCTATTAGAGGGAGGGGTAAGGTGGCGAGTGGCTTCGCCACTTTCTACGTGGCTTTGCCACTTCCCTCGTCACCATACCGAGAGTGCTCGCCACCGGCCAAAAACCCACACCCTCGCCATCCATACGACGAAACAAAAAGACAAAACTTACATATATTAAACCGTTGCAAACCAACGGATACATTTTCAAAGTTTAAAAAAATTAATTTTTTTATACCCATTTTCCCTATAAATAACACCTCATTTTACCATTTTAACACACACTTCTTTACAACAATATTATTATTACTCTAAACATATAATCTTCTTCTCAAAAAAAAAATGTCTCAACCACCAAATGAACAAAACCCGGGTTTTTTTACCCATCTTCTCCAATCCAACCAATACTCATCTTCGCCAAACCAATCGGAATTCCCGTCTCCCAAGTTTCCAACATCAATACTCGTCGCAACCGTTCCCACTTATGGAAGCAAATGTCACTGCCCCGAACATGCTTATCAATCTCAATTGGCGTATCATTCAAAATCAACTCAATACGAGGCTCCAAGGTACATCAAATCTAAGAAATACGAACAACACTTTTTTCCACAACAATCATAACAACTGCCTATTTTTTTACAACAATCATCAACTAACCACAAAGTTTTTCCACAACATCATCACAACCACAATTCAAAATACCTCAGCCTTAGAACTCCCGTGACCTAAGGGAAAACAAAAAGTCGGGGAGGGAAACAAACCGTGTTATAGGAATTAGACGAGGGCGATGAAAATGAAGATATGGAAACAAGGCGACTCAATATCCGTTGGAATAACAAAGAAGAAATCTTGCTAGCCGAGGCTTGGATCGAGCACTCGCAGGACGCGAATATCGAAAAAGACCAACGGGATGAAATCTATTTGGAACAGGATGTTTGAAGACTTCTCGATGCCGAACACAGGAGGTCCGGCGCGTACCAAAAATATGTTGACGGGGAAATGGACCCGAATGCACGGTGATTGCCAACGGTTTAACGCTTATTACAAACAGGCAAATCGTAAAAGCGGGGAAAATGAAGCTAACTTGATCGAGACTGTGAAGACGGTGTACTTAGAGCGAGTTGGTAAAAAAATTTAATACCCTAACTTGTGGAAAATTTTGAAAGAGTACCCCAAATGGGATGCGGCGGAGCCGATTGATGGAGATAATCTCCAAGAGGTGTTTGGTCCGGATAAAAGAGAGCGCCCCGCCGGCAAACAACGTGCTGTGAAAAAACAAAAATCGGTTGAAACGTCGGGGAGCACCGGGGGAAGCCAATCGGAGTCTGTATCGTCCCTTGTTTCTCAAGATTATAGACGTAAATGTGATGCTGCTGAAAGAGCGTACGAGGCGTAGAGGGAAAAAGATTTAGCTATCAAGAAGTGTGAAGAGATGAAGTTTCTCATGATCGATACTTCGAACTTGCCGCCTCATAAACGATCATTCATTGAAAGGCAACAAGCTGAAATAATGAAGAAATATGAAGATGCTGGTGCAGACGATTAGTTTCGTAATTTTATGTTTTTATGTTTCGTATCGTTTAATTTCCTTATGTTTCATATTTTATTTTATGTATTGTATTTTTAATTTGTGTGAAATAAATTATGTTTGTGTGAAAAAAATTGAAAGAAAAAAAAAATAGTTAGTGGTGGGACCCAAGTGAAAAGGTGAAGGTGTGTTATGAGTGAAGGAGTATTTTTAAGTGGGAGTGAAAAGCTGATTGGCAGCTTGTGAGGCCCGTTTTGTTTTGTGGCTTAAGCCACCATACCCTACCCTCTTATTGCTGCCTCACGTGATTTCCAGTTAACAAAAGACAAATTATTCTCATTGTTTCGTCAAGAATTCACTCTAGAGTTGTTCGCTTACGTTGTCAAAAAGATCAATACTTTTTTGTTTTTCTGCATGCTCAAGCCGTAATAGTTGCCCAGATCAGTGGTCCAGTTGACTTTCAACCAACAGATTCTACTACATAGGTTAGAGATTCTTGATTCGTTTATCCTTGAACCATGTTTAATACCGCTCCACCCACATCACCACAAAACCATAATACACAATTTAGTGGCAACTACAAGTGTTCAAAGGGACTTCTAGGACTGGATCAGTTTCAGTTACTCCAACTTGAGCTCTTGCAAAACTATCCCAAACATGCTTTCCAGGCTCATCGAAAATACTATGCTCAGTCCAAGCCTAATTCTCAGCGTGCCAGTCCACCTTGCTTAAGTCCACAACAGTTTCCACATGCCCACATGGCTAACGCGTTTATTCCTCATGACTTTGTTAATACGGGTTGGAATATGGACACATGTGTGCCCTCTCATTTAAATTCAAATGCAAATAATCTTATTAGTACTATTTATAATAATAAAAGTCTTTATCCGTCTATCTTGTTGGTGACGAAAAATCCATACTCGTCACTAATACGAGCCATAGCTTGTTGGCTAACCCTAACAGTCCTCTTCACCTTCATAATGTTATAAAAAATTTAATTTTCATTCGTCAATTTCCTCATGACAACAAAATTTCTATTGAATTTGACGAGTTTGGTTTTTCTGTAAAAGACTATTTGACTCGGCAAATTCCGAATACTTGTATCCTGTAACAACGCGTACGTCTTACCCACAAGCTTTCTTTGCTAGTCATTACACGTGGCACCAACGACTTGGACATCCAGAAAATGAAGTGCTATGTTTTTTACTTTTTAATGCTATTTTGTGTAATAAAGCAAAGTCTTCTCATCTTTATCATGCTTGTCAACTTGGCAAGCATGTGAAACTTTTTTTTTGGTAACCATAGTTTTTGACACATTGCCTGACTAATCCACGGAGTTTGAACCCACCACCACACAGACTCAAACCAGGTAAAGCCCCCCTCCTTTTCAGGAGGTTGGCGTGGCCACTTTAAGGTTGTTTGCACCTAGCATTTTCGATACTGTAGTTAATTTTGCTTTTGATATTGTGCATTCGGATTTGTGGACTTCCCCACTTCCTAGTCAAAGTGGTATTAAGTACTATTTTATTTTTTTACAATTATTCTCACTACTTTTGGGTATTGCGTAACAAATCTGACACTTTTGCTAAGTTTGTTGAATTCCGTTCTCTTGTAAAAACTCAATTAAATAAGGAAATTAAAGATTTTCAATATGACCATGGTGGCGAGTTTGATAACACGGTATCTTCACCAATTAGTTACCAAAAATGACATCCATACACGTTTCTTGTGCCCCGTACCTCTCAACAAAAAGGTAAATCCGAACGTATAATTTAGACAATAAACAACCTTATCCGTACCTTAGTTTTTCAAACCCATCTTCCACCTCATTTTTGGGTCGAAGCCCTTAACATGACGACCTACCTCTTAAATATTTTACCATCCACAACCACAAATAACGACACACCTCATTTTCGCCTATATAACACAAAACCCAACTACACGTCTTTACGTGTCTTTGGTTGTTTGTGTTATGCCCACGCTGACACCAATCATAAAATTGGCCCACGCTCCACTCCATGTATTTTCCTTGGCTACCCATCAAACCACCGTAGATTCTGTTGCCTTAACTTTTCCACCAACAAAATCATCATTTCCCCGTCATGTCACCTTTGATGAGCTCATTTTTCCATTCGGGTCCGTCACACCTAATAATGCACTTTCCTACACCTTTCTTGACATCACTCCAAACTTTATCGCTCGCCATCTTCTCCAACAACCAACCTCTGACCCAAATACCAACATCCCAACCACAACACTGGTTCATACCGATTCAACATCACATATCCATGCCACTCGACCAACTACCTTCCCTCATACCACCTAGCCACTCCCCACACCAGTTACTCCCAACCCAACTACTTGTATCCCTCATACCACTGGCCCACACCCTATTCCACATACCACCGGCCTAAACATCACATTAGTTACTACAAGCCCAACACCACCTGCCCCACCCAACCCTCCTCCTCCTCTCATGCCTAATCCAGCCACACCCAATCCTCTTCCAAACCTAACCTCAACTCATCTCATTGTCACACGTTTTCATGTTGGTACTAATATAAAGAATCCGCGTTATAATTGTCATGAGCCTACCATTTCTCCCACTCCAAAGTCATACATGCTCGCAATCAAAGATCCTAACTGGCAACGTGTTATGCTGACGAATACAATGCTTTAATTTAATATAATACTTGGGTTCTTGTGCCACGACCACTTGATGCGAACAATGTTCGTTCCATGTGGTTGTTTAAGCACAAGGATTTTGTAGATGGATCTTTAAGCTGGTAAAAGGCTCGTCTTGTCGCTAATGGGAACAATCAACAAGTAGGTGTTGATTATGATGAGACATTTAGCCCGGTGGTTAAAGCGGCTACTATTAGGACAGTTTTCAGTCTCGCTGCTTCTAGGCAATGACCTGCTTATCAACTCAATGTCAAGAATGCTTTCCTCCATGGTACTTTATCCGAGACTGTATATATGCATCAGCCTTCTGGTTTTCAGGATCCTTGACGTCTTGATCATGTTTTCCTTCTTTAACTATCATTTTATGGCCTTAAACACGTACCCCTTTCAGCGGTTTGCGAGTTATGGCCTTAAACACACACATGCATGAACACACACATACATGATGCGTGTGATATAGTCTTAATTTTATAAGGTCTAGTCCACCTATGATCTAATCATGCACTAACGGGCAGAGAACCCGGCCGTGTGTAATGTAGGATTTGGTAATTCTGTGGTCATTCCTAGAGCTAATGGGCAACTTACTAATCCGAGTTTGCTATAATGGTTGTCTCATTTTAGATTGTGAATTAAAGTAAATTATTTTGAAATAAAAAATAACGAGATGGAAATGAGATTACTAATCAAGGGGAAAAAGTGTGCTAACCTAGTTAATCCATAACTAACGCTATGATTCCTCTTCCTAGTGCAATGTCTAATCTCACTCTATATGGTGGTTCTAATATCATTAGGCCCAATTGGTAGCCTCAACCTAACCTATAATCCCTATGATATCGATCCTATTGTTCATGGAAATCAGGCATCTAGTTTATAGTCATTAAACCCCCAACTATCCTATTAATTTATCTAATGTTAAAAATCCCACTTTTTGACATTTAAACTCCTATTAGTGATTACTAACAAGTGTTTACCTGAACTTCTTAAGTCCCTTTTCTAGTTTAGGTGGTGATATGTACAACCCATATATAACCGAAATGGATGCCATCCCATCTCGATCAACCCAGTAGTCTAGCTTTGGGATGTTCACTCCTACTCACTACCCTTCCATATACTAAACTAGCTTCAACACTACAAAAACACGAGGATTAGTCGACAAACAAATAGAATATCCATATAAAACGATAATTAAACGAAAGAAATGGAATTAATGCATTAATAAATTCATATAGGCTAACACATGAAGTGTTTTGCCGATCATGTTGTAAAATACATCAAGACAAATGTATAAAACGATAATTGAATTAAACATTGTTCTTGATACAATTACTTGATGTCGATCTATTATCGATGATGATTGAGTGTGGATTCTCCCTTAAAAAGTATCTTGAGTTGGCTGGAAAATGACTTGGAGTAAAGCCCTAATCATCCTTTGTGTGTTGTGCGAAATGTAATATGTTTTGAAACTGAATTAGGGCTTGTATTTATAGTTTTTGCTGGGATCATCATCATTATGGCATAGGCATAAGTAATGACCTACGCCGTAAGTCTTCTTAAGCTTGAATTCTTCCACTAGATAACGCTTGGTTACGACTTAGGCCTAAGAGTCCTCGTATTCCGTAAGTCATCCTGATCCAAACTGCTATATGACTCTTCATTGCTACGACGTAACCAAAACATGCATGTTACGCTGTAGATGGATTCATAACATGAAAGTCCTCCAAGTCTTTATTATGATTATGGCGTAACCATTACAGGCTCGTTACGCCGTAATTGCTTGTAAATAGACTTTGCCTTGTTCACCTTCACTAGTGACTACATCATAGGTATACTAGATTACCTAAGCCGTAAATAGACCTCATCTAACTATTCATCATTTTCCATCAAGTTTCTTCACAATTCCGCATATCTTCGTTTTGATGCTCAAATATATCCTATAATCAAATAGGAAGTAATTAAGTACCTATTCTTGTAAAAACATAAGAATTGTGAGCATATAACAAGAGAAAATGATATAGAAATATAGACATTATTTGATGTTATCAAATATCCTTCCCACTCGACTTCTACTTGCCATCAAGCAGACATTTTAAATCATTTCTAAAAAGATATCTCCCAAGTTAAGTTGAAAGACATGAATTTAAAAACTACCTATGTTAGAAATCTCAAAGCCGAACACCTCACAAAAAGGGAACGAAAACACTCATACTCTCACTAGTCCACGTGTTTCATTTTTGAGATGATCACTCATTTGCACAGTCATAACATGTATTCTATCATAGACTTAGCGAGTATACAAAACTCCACCGTAAGAGCTAAGGTCAAAACAATCCTATAAGGCAATATTGGTGAACAAAATGTAAGGCTTATGGTGAATCATTCTTGATGAAATCTTTACCAATAATGTAACTTGAGCAAAGACAAAAAATCACAAGTGAACAAGTGCCAAGTGGTTGCTCATCTAATACCCAAGCACACTAAAAGTCAGGATTAAAAGCAACTAAGAATGATTATAGGTAGGATAAGACATGGGATGCACATATAAGATGTGTAAAAATAAATAAACAAACAAATAGTCTAAAACCCATACTCTCCCTGTCACTAGTTACTGTCCATCCATTAGTCCAGGTGTCAAGATGCAAGAATTTGATCATCATCAATAATGAGCTAGTGTACTATAGTGTCGATCATCCTAGTTTGTCATATCAATCATCAAGGTAAAGGGAAATGTACACTAGCTCATCTTTCAATCAAACTAGTTGGTTTATAAATTCACCAACTTAAATCATCCTTGAACTATCATTGAGGTAATCATCAAAACTACCTATGGGCTTGTGTTTATAGTGTCAATCTCAAATTTGGCTTTTATTAACTTCATGCGGTTTATTAGGCGAATTGAGATTTACACTAGCCCATTCTTTACAAGTCAATAAAATCGGTTGGTTTTAAATTTAACCAACACCTATACTATCATGCTGCAAATTTTCTATTCTATTTTTTTTACTGCAGCATGAATTATCTAATAAGTACAAAATCATCCCCCACTTGAGATAGACAATGTTGAAAAATAATAGGGACTAGGGGGTCTTCATTGATAAAAAATAATAAGTCTTCCATGAAAGCGTAATTCCTGAATCCGTTTGATGGTCATTTAATATATCATTTCACACATACAAAATAAGAATAAAAGATTAGATAGAAAGAGATGGTGGATTCTAGAGAGAAAATAACGTCATTTCATTAAGAAAAATAAAAAACCACACCTCCTACATTGTGTAGTAGGTCATATATATATATATATATATATATATATATAAGAAAAATAAAAAACCACACCTCCTACATAGTGTAGTAGGTCA
>BQNB010007076.1:56814-89156 GCA_026074375.1 Tanacetum coccineum
ACCTCCATATGCCGTACGGGGTGGCTTATTTCCCCGGTACAATGTTCCTTGCCCTTCTCAGGAAACTCACCCCTTGGTAGCTCCGTGCTTTTGTAAGCCTCTTCCGATTTGACAAAATCATCTACCTTCTTCATCATTTCGGTCACTATTTTAGGGACTTGATCGAAGAACCGCCTCACTAACTCTGGACACTTTGAGTTGCTCATGAACGCTGATATTTGCATTACTTTTGGTACATCCTGTATATAGCTCATTTCTTTGGTCCAACGCTCCTTGAAATCAGGTAACGTCTCATTGGCCCTTTAGATGATCTTATAGACCTCTGTTGGTTCCTTGTAGCATTTCCTCCTTAGCGCAAACCTTTTCCATAAACTTCTCTCGGGGGTCAATCTAATTATCTATGTGTCACACCCCCAGACGGGGCCTGGACGGAATATGAGTCCGAGGGCGTGACGTCATAACAATCCGAACATAAAGCAATAAAGAACGACCACTAATCATGGACGTTTAAAAAAGATTGTACTCGTTGCATAAAAGAAAATAAATTTAAGTTTTACAACCGGTCATAAGAGAGTTAAATGTACGAAGCATAACAATGGGGAGTTTTGATGATGGAGGGACAACGAGTAAATAAGATAATAGTCCCTTGAAATTGGCGAATCACATAACACCATAGACTCCATTAGCATCAAAAATCAATCCAATCTAAGCACCTGAGAAAACATGTTTAAAACGTCAACATAAATGTTGGTGAATTCAAAGTTAAGTTAATAACACAGAGTGGACCACAAGATTTCAAAACGTATGCGACTACTATAACAGATACAGCATCACATAAAAAGTATTTACTGTTGCGCTAAGCTCATGACACTGAAGCTAATAATCAACAGGGCATGTTACATCCTGTCACATAGTATTCCTGCCCTTACCCGGTGTCCCAAACCAAAGACCACCATAATGCACATCGACATGACATATACCCGTTTGTTCTTGGCAAACTCGAACAGTGAGCGCTACTCACCCGGATAGGGATAATTAGTCCCAATAGATCTATTTATTCACTCGCGCTCCCTCAACCGTCCGTCGGTCCCGAGAAAATAACAGTTCATGATAAATTGGGCAGTATAGTTTGTAAGCAACCTTTAGGACACATAAACATGTAAAACTCGCGTAAAGAACTTGTGTCCAATTTAAAAAGCAAACAATGTTTCTCACCCCAGAGTATAAAGCATTTGTAAATCGGTAAAAACGTGGGGCTATGAACTCACCTTAACAAGGATAAGCGATAATCACAACAACGATGATGATATAAGGAGGTCTAGCCGCGACCTAGATTAAGTATGAGTATGTCTTAGCATTCGGCAAAGTAAACAAGTAAAGCATCCATGTTTATCATTTAAAGCATCCATGTGTGTTTGCGTTTTAGTAATAAAAGACTTAGAAAATTTACAACATCTCCGTTAAATCACGACACTTGCAAAAAGTTACTATTTATAGAAACTTTCCCTTTTAGGAAAGTTTTTAGTTTCAAAACGTTAATAGCGTCCCCTATTTTCTTATGTTTCCATATTTTACAAATTGCTTAAACAAATCCTAAACCGCCTAACCTTATGTTTAAATCGCCTAAATGTCCATTTCGTACCATTTTTAATAATCCTACTTTTTATTAAGATCGGCATCTCAAATAACCTTTCATGACATTTCTAGTTGTTCTAACTAATTACCTAACATTCCTATATGTTTCGCTTGCATTTAAAATATCCAAAATCGTCCGAAAGTGCCCGAAAACCCATTTTACTATTCCAAACAGCACACTATTCATCTATGTTGCCGAAAAATGTTTCGAGTTTCATTTGGCCATAACTTGGCCGTTTTAAGTCCGATTTTAAAGTGTGATATATGAAAAACTATCTATTCGAAATAAGCTCTTCAAAAACTACTTTTACGCCTAATGAAAACATTTTTAGGTCGCTCAAAACCTCAAAACAAATTCGGGACAGCAAGGTTGTTTTACCGAAATACGACCAAAAATCAACCCAACTCGCATATTAGTGCCTAATCTAGCCCTAACCTTTATTCACCAATAACCAACCAACAAAACTAAACCTTAATCCAACCTAATCTCTATTGTTGCAACTCTCATCAACCCTCAATCTCACCAAGAACATGATATAAATCATAAACATAAAGTTGTAATAATTTTTACTTCCACTTTATAAAAGATGACAAAATATTAATTTATTTCTTTTGTGAAAATAACACAAACACATGAATCTTTATGACAAGCATATATCTATAAAGATAATAGATGAAACCAAGCAAAGATTGAAGAAAAACTTACAAATCAAGAAGAACAAGTAGTGAAAACACAAGATCTATACCCAAGAACTATAGATCTATAAAAAACCCAATTAATCTTGCAAACCCTAATTTTATAATTCTTGAAATCAAGGAACAAATGCTTCACAACACCTTAGATAAAACTAGGAATGAACTTGGAATAATTGGATCTTGCTAGAAATCAAAAGTTATGAATGTGTTTGTGTGTTGGTGGTGTGCCGTGAGCAAGGGAGGAGAGGGGGAGAGATGTGTGAAAATTTTGTGGCTAGTGAAATGAGTTATAACCCTAAGTTGTGATATCACATGGTATTTATAGGATATGTGTTAGGGTTTTGGGTGAATTTTGGACTAGTAAGTGACCAAGGTGTGTGTTGTTGGTGGTTCGGCAATGGGAAGGCCACAAGGACCAAATGGGTCAAGTTTTCTAGCTAAAGTTCAAGTAACATGGTCATGGTTCAATATACTTGGTCTTGGTTTTAAATTTCTAGTCAAATGGTCCAAGCTTGCATGTGATGTGTAAGAGATGGCATGCATGCAAGTTACTAGGCAACAAAGATGTCACTTTCCTTCACATGCATGGTAAGTTTTCAAATTTTGAGTTAGTGGAGCTTAAATGATTTAATTTCAAGTGTATGGTGACTTTGTTGTGGTTTTAGGCGTCCAACTTGGCCAAGACAAAGAGGTGAACGAAATTTTTGGACTTAGGGTATAAGATTATCGATAACTTGAGTTTACACGAAAAGATTTCGAGTTTTCGGGGTTCCGTTTGGTCAAAAACGCGAAAAACGCAATTTAAAGGATAAAACCCTAAAATTAATATCGGAAGTGATTAAAAATCACGAAACACTCAGGAAAGCTAAAATATCTCATATTAAGCCTAAATTAATTAATAACCGATGCCGGAACGCGTCCGATGACGTTTTTCAGTTTTACGCAGTTTAACTTCCCGGTAAACTGTCAGATTTAAACGTAACGTACAAAATTTAAAAGTAGATGACTGGAACCGGTTAAACCAGCCTCTTGTCGGACCATCAAGAGTTTTCTAAAACATTCTGGATCATACAGGCATTTGCCACTCTCCTTGATTGGCCGCTCCCACGAAGCGAGTAGATCATCCGGATCAGTGGAGCCATCACACATCTTGAAATTCGTAGGCATCTGATGGTTTGGGGTTGAGAACTTAATGATCCTCCTGGTGAATGTAGATTTTAAGACCTCTTTGTATGGCTTATGGAGGTCTTCGTCCTTCTCCTCGTTGTTTCTTTTGTCGTTGGTCTTCGCTTTATCACCCTTCTCCTCGTCACTGAAGGTTAGACGGGTCAACTCGATTAGTGTCACAAACTTCTCGTTGTGCTGCTTGATGAGGGTTTTAAGTGAGGATATATGATCTAGGATTTGGTCTTGTAAGCTGGGTGAGTTGTTTGGGTTATTATAAATAAAGTTAAGAAAATATTCTTGAATTTAATCTTTTTCATTTTATTAAAAAATATATTATCGGAATTGAATTCAAAAAAGGCGTCACGCCTTATCGTGCCTTTCCACGGGTCATCTCACGACGCGTTTAGAGCCGACGCCTTAGTCTATTTCGCAATGTGGAGGAAACGTCTCGCGCCTTGGCACCGCCATGACGCACCTTTACAACTCTACGTAATAGTAATCAAGTTTTCACGAGCGTTCTTATTTGGTTATTGAAATTTAATACCAATCACAACAATTACTTAAGTTTTAAATATGTTTCATTCTTATAAAAAATATATCTTTAAATTATTTATATATGCGTCATCACAGTGTAATAAATAGGTATCTTGATGGTTGTATGTGTAGAGGACGGTTGTAGGTGATACTTGGAATGTTTGATTTGTCATGTAAGTCATATCGAATCTGATTGCTAGTATTGGGTGTATGGGGAGTGTGTAAATGTCTAATGTGATTTTTGGCAATAAAATAATAAAAATAACATATTTGTTTCTTATGGAATTAATATAATGATGGAATTTGATATGTCACTCCAGATTCGTGCAATGAACAATAAATTGTATATTAACCGTATGGTGATGGGGTGTTTGGCTATGCTTATGAGTTGCGCTTATGCTTATGTTATTTAAGCGGCTTATTGCTTATATATCACTAGTTTCATAGTCCGCTCGAATGGGCGAGCTAGCTCCATAATATAACTTGACGAATTTTAAATGTATGTAATGCTCGTGAGATAATCGAAAAACAAATTAAAACTAAAAAATTAAAGTAACTAAGTTTTTTGAGTAATATATCTAAAACGATAATGAAGCTGATAAATAATACTACATGTTTATGGTGCTTATTATAATACAAAATAAAACTTCTTTGTAAGCTATGTTTGTTGTGGAGTTTTTGTGTAGTTCCTGTCTTTGTTGCAACAAATAACTTCCAATAGTTTTGAAATGTCCATATTGAGTTCTGCAATAACCCTGCACTTATAAGTAAACAACAAACGAAGATTACCAAATAAGTGTTAGATTAACGCAAAAGAGGTGAGTATGACCAAGTGTAAGGATAGAGAACTATAGGTAAAAACATTATTCTCACATCTATAAATATCCCCCACAAGCAGTTTGATGCGTGTCGTTGGGTATATGTAATTATATTATCAAGTTTTACTATTTATATTTTGCCAAATTTACCTATTAACTAACACTAATGGGCAGTGTACCCGATCGATTGTAGGTTCGTTGGTAAGTATGGTGTCGATTACTAAGAGTGAGCGTTAATACTTAATCTATCAATATTTTAGTTATCTATGTTAGTCTTAATTAATCCTAATTAAACATAAACTAACGCAAAAGGAGGTTTTTCAGCCTGAGAGACTGGCACGAGTTTTGGTTTAATCTAAACTAATAAAGCGATAAATAAGACAGTTAACACACACAAGCAGATAACAGATGATAGAGAAGTGGTCAAGCACTTATGTAAGGAAAACGTATTAACCATGTTTAATTAAATAAGATGTATGAATTATTTATTCGTGCAATGATTGTACTACATTTGTTGGCGTTAAATCATTCCTAAGCTAGGAGGTACTTCTCCCTAAACTCTAGGTTTATATTACGGACGATCCTGTCACGATCAACCAAACCCGCATAAAATTTACACCGTTATTTATAATCTATCCATGTGACAATATTGGTATCAATAATAAAACCTAGCTCGTCGAGGATTTACCAACTTATTGCTTAATGGTTATCTATATACTGGTAGTCTACAATCCACTAAACTACCCAAAGGAAAGAGAATGTTATTTGTAATCCTAAGATACCTTAGTTTATCATTCACTTAACCAAAAGGTCAAACCAGAATTTTATTTGTAATCTTATTGATCCAGATATATAGATAAACTGTATGTAGTATCTATCTCAGACTCTAGTCTACAACCCAAATAACTGTTAAGTTACAACACTTTATTTGTAATCCTAGATCCAGTTGAATGATAAATGAAAACATAATCAAGCCATAAACGGATATGAAGTGATAAACATAATTAACATGCAACTAAAGAGTAAATAATCGACATAAACAAATCAAAACATCAAATTATCATAAACATGACTAATACCTATAGGTATTAGCCCATAATCATTGTAACAATACACAATATCATAGACACACGATTAAGGTTAAGAAAATGTTACGCTAACCGAACGCTTATAGACGGAGTATAATGATTACAATAGTTTTCCTATCGAATTGATGCACTTGCAAGACCTTCTTGGCTTCTAAAATCGTCTGAGAATCGTACTTGGTGGTTAAAACTAAATGTTAGGTTTTCTTTATATAGGCTCTAAAATCAGGTTGATACGTCGTATTGGAGGGGTCCGATGCGGCGTATTGGGGTTATTTAACGTGGGCTCCACGAATATAATATTTTGGAATAATCTTCAACCACCACTCAATACGGCGTATTGAGGCTTCAGGATACGGCGTATTCAGAGTAAAATGCATTTGTCTTGAGTGTTGACCAAAGTTTCACATACGGCGTATCTGCTAATTTGGATACAGCGTATTCTTCAAAGTTAGGCAATGGTCTTGAATTCGTCTAAGTCTTGAGATGCGGATTATTTTTCTAGAATGATACGTCGTATTCTTTAGATTTAGTAAACTTTCTCGAGCTTCTTCATTTATGCTCCAAAACACGCTTTTTCTTCATCTTTTGCCAATTCCTCGATAATAACTAAAATATATAAAGATAAGCAATTAAGTATCAAATCTTATATAAAATAATGTAAAATTATGATGATGACTGAGTGAGGAATCATCCTACACTTTGTAATCGTTATCAAATGGAACGGCTTGACTTAGCTTAATAACCGTGAATTGCATAAGCAATACTATGTGAGAAGATGTCGAAAGGTACTCTCTTTATAAATCTATCTTAATCAACCCGATTTAAATCCTCTTATATATTCTGTAGGCTAATACTGATGACCACTGATGGAGACAACCCGACTTAACTAACCTGATAGTGAAGCAAAATCCCAGACTTGTGACTTAATCTTGTACTATCCTTGTGACGAAGAACGATGCAGAGGCAAGTCTGTAAGTACCATATACCCTAACCCAAAAGTATATAAAAAATACAACACCTCTTGAAATCTCCTCAACTACGTGAGGCATTGAGTACTACAATGTAACTCCTTAAAGTGATATCCAAGTCTTCATCACAAACCGTATATGCCCGAACAAGTCATCTTCGTTGTGGATAAAAAAAAATCAAAGACGAGATAATAACACTCCCCGTGAAATACTACTTCATTCCCAAATAAGTAACATCGTAGAAAAACTCCATAGTCATAAAAATTCAATAATAGCCTTTAAGAGTGAAGGTGAATTTTGATAACGATTATTTTTAGTGTAATGTATTGTGTTTGTTGTGTTGTTGTTTGTGATTTTTTTATGTGTTATGATCGTTAACGGATATCCGCTCAAAAAATATTCTAACATCACCACAGCCCGTCCAAGGAATAAAACCCGATCATCTACACTTTACCCGACATGATATTGTTTTAATACCCAGCTCAATCCGAAAAACTAACACACTTCAATTAACATTTTAGCAGCCCAATAATCAAAAACCTTAGCATACTATTGAATTATATTCTAGCCCATCCATTACATAAACTCAGCCTATGGTTTTTGTGAATACTCGGCCCACTTTGAACAACTTATACTCGGCCCTTGTCCATCCACAACTTTCCCTAATGTATAGGGTCATATATTTCTAACTTAACCCTAATCAACCTCATTTCATTAAAACATGTGCAAGTCAACACAAACCTTAATACTCTTCATAACCGCCCCCATCTCTCACATCCTTAATTTATGACAAACTTTCCGTCCTCTGAAATATTTAAACAAATAAGATGACGCAGTCATACACTCTCAAAACCATTCTATTGTATTTGTTATCTTAAATCAAACCAGAAGCACCTTTCATCTTTTTCAAATCGAGCACAACACGTCTTCAAGGTCTCTATGAGGAGGTCTCGGGTAGGTTTATCTTATGATTTTGTGTGGCTTATGAACGAAACCAAGGTTGAGTGTAACATAATTGTTATACCTCAATCTTTATTTTTGAAAATTAAAAGAAGTTATACCTTCACATATCAATGATGAAATATATTTTCGTGTGTTTGGATCTATAAAAGGACTGTAATAATCTTGATATACACACGAATATAATATCTGAGATCTTTTCTAATGTAATTTGAGTCATGTTGAAGATGGAGATATGATAGATTAGAAGATGGTGTTGATAATTTTATGTGACGATGGGAATAGGATTAGATTATTAGATTTGTTGTTTGGCTTGAATGATATCGTGACGATGGGTTAGTATTGGGCTTGGCTGTTGTTGATGTTGTGATGTTGTTGTTGATGATGTTTAATCGAGTCTGTCTGTCTTTAAGTCTTCTTTTTTGTTCTATTTCTTTGACCTTGACTTGGCAGACTCAGTTGACTGGGTTGACCTGGTCAACTCGATAATTACCAAGTCGACTCGGTCTGAGTCATGGGATCTCAAACCGCAACTCAATGTAACACCCCCATTTTGATAAATATAGCAACGGAAGCTAATCTAGGGTATTACTTCATAGTACAACAGTCATAATAATAGAAAACGACTCATAAAGAGACGTTTTGGAAAAAGATGTTATCATTCATTTATTCATCATAGTTTTTACAAACAGAGGTCCCAAAATCAACAGAAAAACATAAAGTTGAATGATAACAGTTTATCCATCTTTAGTCCATGCCACTCCGTGCCATAGTTTGCTCAATTATCTGAGATAAACATGCTAAAAAGGTCAACACAATGGTTGAGTGAAATTCATAGGTTTATCATAAATAGTGAGTTACGTTGTTATAAACCCAAAAATAATGATAAATACAATGAGTACAATTATTATGGAAAATAGTTTAATAGTGTATTATTGCGTCTAAGCTCATGGCACACAAACTGACTTGTGTATATATCAATAATGATATATATAATGATAATGGCCCCCGGTGTAGGTAATTGCCATATACCTATAAGATTCAAATATTGTGTGTTTGGTTACCTATCCGGCTAACAGAAACAGGATTCGTCAATCCTAATAGGCCTATCCACAATATTCGCATTCACTCGCAAGTGATTAATGGTCTATGATAGTGGGGTCTTTTGGCATAAAGGGACTTAGATCACAAGCAATAATATATTATGATAGCATACATTTAGAAAACACTTGTATTCATAGTTTACTAGCACTGTATCCCCCATCACGTGTTTATGAAATCAGTCAGAGTTTAAAAGTGAGGCTAAGAACTCACCTTAACAGGGAAAGTCTGATTAAATGGCAAAAGTATATCGAGTGAAAGTAACGGCTTCCTCACGCAACCTGGTGTAATATGCCAAGTCTTAGTGTGATGGTTTATGTTTCAAAACTTCATAAAGTTTAACGTATTACTTTGATTTGATTAATTTATGGAATATTGCAAACTTTGTTCGGGCTATATAATTCAGAGGCACACCGCAGAATTGTTTTGAGGAGCCTGAGCAATTCTAAATCGTAATACCAGCATACCTTGTTAAAAACAAATACCCATGATTGGAACCCCTCACAAGAATTCCCTTGTAAAAGTGTTACGATAAGATTACTGTAATAAATTGCCCTTACACAAAGTTACGTCGATGATAATTTCGTTAATTATATAATGTAATTGACTTTTAAAATGCGGCTCGTCGTTGTTAATAAAGGACATATGTGTCGGGTTTTAACAAAATCGAGTCTTATAATATTTATATCTATTTTTATAATTTGTATAAAATATTATATTTTATATTTTCAAGAATACAAAAATGACAGTATATACCCCTGGTTTTTAGACTTTTACAAGTTTAGTCCTTTAAGTATATATATATCAAATCTTTAACTTTAGAATTTGGCAAAACAACCCCTCATAGTTATAACTTTGGAATAATGACATTTTCAGCCCCTTTAGTTATAGTTTTCATAAAGTTACGATATATACCCTTATGCATGAAAACTTTTACAAAACAAGTCCAAAAAGCCATGTAAGCTTAATTTAGGATTCCAAATGATATTTTCAGGTTATAACTTATTAAAATAAGCTAAAATAAGATGTTCTAACGTAACAAAAGTTTAGAAAAAGGATTCGTTAGCTAGAAAATCAAAACGGGTCATTTTTAGGGTTTTTACTTTAAACACATGGGTTTGAGGATTCAAAGCTTCAAACAAGAGTTTATATATGATCTTAAGAGTATTATGAACACTCTAATACAAATTATAAGCTTATTGAACAAAAACTAAGCTTACTTGAGCTAGAAATGGGTCGAAATAGGGTTTCGGGTTCGTACACCTAGTAACGACTTCAAGGGCTCCTTTTTCTTGATTCTTGGCTTCTATTCTAAGCTTAGGGACTTCACTTGATCCTTCTTGATCTGATTTAAGACTCCATTGTTGTATATGATGAAATTTGAGGTGTGATTTGAATGGTTGCTTGAATTCGGCTATATATAGGGGTGAAAACCCTTGGTGCCCAAGTTTTAGCTATGAAAGGTGTCAAGAGCTATAAATAGATGACTAATGACAGCTATGGTGATAACTCTTTAGGGCTAGAGGTGTAGCTTAGCAAGGTGGAAGAAGATGGTGAAGTTAGGGTGATGACTAGGGGTTTTGGAGACTTAGTGGCCAAGTTGGGTAACAAGGTGGTCATGGAGGTGCTTGTAAGGTGCTGGAATGATAGTGATGTGGTGGTGAGGTCATGGTGATGAAGGTAGTGGTGAGTCATGGAGGGGCTTGAGGTGTTTACTTAGTTTATACATGGCTGTTTTTGGACAGCCAACATCAGTCTCGGTAAAATGGTTGCCATTTACAAACTATAACTCCGATGAAGCTCAAACCAGTGAGCATGGTTAGATATTTAAGTCCTCTACAACTTTTAGTACTACATATTTAGGGGTTACTATACAAAAATCTAGAGATATTAGCCGTTTACTATAGGTGTGCAGAATCTGCACACCTTTGCCATTTCAGCTATAACTAATTCATTCGACGTCGAATCGGGTTGAGTCAACCGGAAAAATGATCACAAAATATAGGGCTACAACTAGTATTTTCACTTAATACCCAAAGCCTATTGAATTTTCCTAGATCCTATGTTTTATCAATGGATCATATTTCTGAAAACTATGAACTAGTTTAAGGGCGTAACGGGTTTGCTAGGGTTTTCGGGTTTAGGATTAAGGTTTTAGGGTTAGTGTAGGAGCTGAGATTAGAGAGGGAAAATTGTTTAAATATTGTGTATTGAGTTCTTGTACCTTGTGCTAAAGTGGTGTAAAGTTTAAACATGGTTTAGGAGCTTAAATGACCTAATTTGGTTTATAGGCATGATTAGCTTGTACATTGTGCTTTAGAAAGTTGTAACTTGATTTAGGAGGGAAAAGATATTCAAATGTTGTTTATTGATACTTGTACATATGCTTTAAAGGCTTGTACATTCATTTTATATGTATACATTACATATAGTTAGGGTTTTTTGAATGTAACGTTTCGTTTATTGCTTGTTTTGGATATAACGTTTTGAAAAGTACGTTAAATGGATAATGTACTTGGTAAAAATGATATTAAGATATCGACTTGACATATTAGGATGTTTACATGATGTAAACATAGATATAGATAGCATTAGTTGAGGTTGTGCCGGTGTACTTTAGAGATGCAAGTTACGTTGCATAATGAAATAAAGCAAAAAAAAATCCTTGTATAAAGGTGGTATATATAGTGCATCTAATTTAATATATGGATGATATAGTGCATCTAATTTAATAGATGGATATTTACATTGATGAAAATTGCGTGTTGTTATAGTTCCCCATCCTTAGAAGAAACTGCGTCCCGAGATTTTAGTAGAATGATGAGAGTAAAAGTTCTAGAGATTTCATTCTTATGAGGGTAATTTGACAATTGATTTCAGGCAAGTAAGGGATTTGTTCGTTACCAAACGGTTTACATGACTGAAAGAATGTTTTACGTACAAACTGCCGTAGACTTAAAGCCTACTCATTTATTATTTGTCACTTACATAATAAGTAAGGCGTCCCGATCCTTGTAACTGAGAAATTATAAATTCATAGTTGGGTAATTTATAATTTCCTTATTCAAATGAAGAAGCTTCCTAATTCATTTCAATAAGATGATTATAAATCATCCTACATAAGCATAAAACATGATATCAAAATGGTGATGTGTAGAAGATGATATGATTTTTCAAAATCATAAGAAGCAACGGGAAGAGTAATGAGACATTAATTGCACAGATGCCCATATTATCAGTCTAGGATCTTTGTTGTTGCATAAGTGTTTCAAAAGTATGAGGCGAGTATTTAGAGTTGAATATAATAGAACTAACATGATTGACAAATGAAGTCAAGTTTATCAGATAACAAAGTGTAACAGAATCATCACTTTATTATTTCATGGATAACTTCATTTTACATTACTTACATCACCAAAACTTTAAGAGTGTTGACACTTACGCTACGTGTCATGTGGTAGGATTCTAGATAAAAGCAACAAATGACAAGGATATGTGTTTGGGGTTTTTAAACTTATGAAGTGTATTTCAGAAGATCTTTCAGATATAACTGGTGGCGAACTTGAATATCCTCGAGAGTTGTTTCTAGAGTGGAAATCCTAAAGTGAACAAAAGCAATCTTGTCTTTAGTAAGTATGCTCCCTAAGGCCTCTGTTGTTTGCTTTTTAAGCATTGTTTTGCATAATGTCATTTATCTCCACGGGCATTTACATGTTACGTACTGGTTGTCAGCGTTGTTTCCAGTGGCTGTTCTTTTGTTTCTGTAGTTCTTGGTCAGATGACCTATCTTGTTGCAAGTCTGACACTTGACAGTGCAAGGTCATATGTGATGCAGGGTGCATCTTTCACACAAGGGACGATTTCCAGTATACCCATTGGTGGCAGTATAAGTCCTGAAGGTTTCTTGCCTTCTATTCTGTTGATGGTGGTAATCATTGTTACGGTTGTTATTGTTGTTGTTATCTTGGTAGTTGTTATTGTTGCGATTGTTAGAGTGGTTATTGTTGTTGCGATCATTGGGGTAGTTGTTGTTATGGGTGGTGTTTCTTCTATCCTCAAACTTTCGTTTATGATTCTTGTGTCTGTGTGAGATGTATTGTTTTATTACTGCTCCACAATCTCTGGGTTTTGGTAAATGGCTTCTTCAAAGGTTTGTTGCTTTTGAAGCTTGGTAACATTTCCTTCAATACTTTTGGGTAATCCCCGAATGAAGACTTTAATGAGTTTCTCATAATTTGGCACTATGTTTGGGCATAAAACTGCCAATTCCTGGAATCTTCTAATGTAAGTCTTAAGATCATTTCCTCTTCAAACACAAGTTGTAAATTCGTTTCATTTTCTTGTCTTCAGTTCGAGGGCAATACTTATTGGTTAAGAGCCTTTTCAATTCAGTCTAGGTGATCCTATTGGCTTGGTTATATCCCAATTGGCTTGGGCATATGCATTCCACCTAAGGACAAGGCCATCATCGGTTAAAGTACCAGTAGCTAGATGTTTACATTTGTTTTCCTCGGGCAAAGTTGCTACGAGGAAAAACAATTGATTAGTTGTTCAAACCAATACGGAATGAGTCTGGGCAGATCCTTCCCCTACAAAGAAAGTGAAAGGTTGACAGCTTATGAACTCTTTATAGTTTCCTCTTTTTCCTACAGGAGTTTCTCTTGGTCCGGTGTTCCTATTAGGATTGTCAGTATATGCCATAGTAGCAGCTTGTGCTTCCAGAGCAGTAGCAACACTATCAGTGACTAGTTGCCGGATGGCAACCTGAGTCATAGCTGGTGCTGTAGATGTTGATGTTCTCTTGGGGAGGCTTCTATTAAGACAATCTCATGATAAGAATTCATAAAATGATATAGTCATATCACAAGTTAAGGTATAATGTAAAGACTTGTGATCATTCTTTAGTAATACATTGCAGGATACAACGGAAATTTTGGAATTTAAGACTTCTAGAGATAGATACGGAGATAATGGAGTGAGTGATCCAATAGGAAGCTTAGTGTTTAAAGGTTTGATAAAATCGGATGGTAAAAGAATCATAGTAATCTCGGATAAAGATATGAGTCATCATACTACAGGATATAGGATAGTCAATCTCGTAATAAACAACAATTGGTAGTATGAAACATAAGAGGTATAAACGGAATCACATTGTTATAAATATCTTGTATATATATACTTTACTACAAAATTTGACAAGTGTCATTATTTATACCATACATCTAGTGGTTGGATTCTAGAAAGTTGTAAATGACACAGATCTAATCTGGTGGTTCTCCCTTGTTGTTTTTGAGTTCTTGGATCTTGTTCTGAAGTACCCTTGTACTCTCTATCAACTTACTCTTCTCTACTCTTCTAACTCAATGACAAACTTGGTGATATTCTCAATGATCATTCCGAGATGAATACTTTCACAAGCATCTGATACTCTTTAGATTCTTCTGAGGGACTGGTTCACCTTCAAGTGGTCGCGGTATGATTCCATAATGAGTTATCTAACTTGCGAAGATAGACTTATTAAAGGGATAGTCTGGTGGTGGTTTAGTTGACCTAACTGGTGATGAAGATCCTACTGATGAAGATGGAGATATTGGAATGGGTGATTCAATAGGAGTCCCAACGTCTTTAGGTGGTGAAATCTCCTTAGGAGGAAAGAAATCTCGGGAATCAAACATTGGTGATAGTGATAACACTGGAGATGGAGACACAACAGTTGGTGGAGCAATATGAGCTTGAAGTAGAGAAATAGGTAATTCATTATCATTAGATTCATATTTTGCTTTGAGCTCCATATTACGGATACATCATGTAAAGGTGAGAAGGACTAGTTGGACAAAAGTTACTTAGTTAAATCATTTGAAGAGTCAGGCAGTTGTGTTTCCCAGTGTGCTAGGAAAATAGTCATGGAACATTTGTAGTGGAACAATGCTCTCAATATCGGAATCGGATGGGACGATAATAGGGTGGTTAGATGAAGACATAACTGTGTAACAACCCGGTGGAAATAACATAAGTTATTTATATAATAGTATAGTAGTTATGTATCTTTACATACCGGGAAATGCAGTGGCACGGAGGGCTTTCTTGGCTAGAAGAAGAAAAGTAGTGATAGTTAAGGTTTTAACCTTGTTCTCTATAACCATGGCACTGATACCAATCTGTAACACCCCCATTTTGATAAATATAGCAGCGGAAGCTAATCTGGGGTATTACTTCATAGTACAACAGTCATAATCATAGAAAATGACTCATAAAGAGACATTTTGCAAAAAGATGTTATCATTCATTTATTCATCAGAGTTTTTACAAACAGAGGTCCCAAAACCTACAGGAAAACATAAAGTTGAATGATAACAGTTTAGCCATCTTTAGTCCATGCCACTCCGCGTCATAGTTTGCTCAATTACCTGAGATAAACATGCTAAAAAGGTCAACACAATGGTTGAGTGAAATTCATAAGTTTATGATAAATAGTGTGAATATAAGTCATCATAGATAGTGGGTTACGTTGATATACACCCAAAAATAGTGATAATTGTAATGAGTACAATTATTATGGAAAACAGTATTAATAGTGTATTATTGCGTCTAAGCTCATGGCACACAAACTGACTTGTGTATATATCAATAATGATATATATATAATGATAATGGCCCCCGGTGTAGGTAATTGTCATATACCTATGAGATTCAAATATAGTGCGTTTGGTTACCTATTCGGCTAACACAAACGAGATTCGTCAATCCCAATAGGCCTATCCACAATATTCGCGTTACAACTCGCAAGTACTTAAAATGGTCCTTGGTAGGGTTCTTTTGGCATAAAATCGGGACTTGATCAAAGCAAATAATTATTATGATAGCATACATTTAGAAAACACTTGTATTCATAGTTTATAGCATGTATCCCCCTCACGTGTTTATGAAAACATTCAAGAGATTTAAAAGTGAGGCTAAGAACTCACCTTAACAAGGAAAGTCTGATTAAATGGCAAAAGTATATCGAGTGAAAGTAACGGATTCGTCATGCACAAAAATGGTGTAATTTGTAAAGGTCTTGTGTGATGGTTTATGTTTCTAAAAATTCATAAAAGTTTAAGTTTACTTTGATTTGATGAGGTTATGGTTATTGTACTCAATATTAGGGCTATATAATTCAGGGGTGGCCACGCCCAGTACTTGTGTGAGTCTGACCAGTGCACTTTAAATCATAAACACAGAAAACTCGTCAAAAAATACCCAACATGGGATCACCCCTCACTTGGAAATTCCCTTGTACCGTGATACGATAAGGGATTATAAGTTTTCTTCAAAAGTTAGTCAGATGTTATGTTACGTTAAATATTTATAAACGTAACTGATTTAAAATGCGTACGACGTTGATTAATACGACAAAAGTGTCGGGTTTCTTACAAAATCGAGTACTTAATATATTTATATATATTTTATATTTTTGTCATAATAAATAATACTTTCATTTGATATTTTTATCGATTTCAAAAATGGAAGACAGTTTATACCCTGGTTGTTAGTACTTCTTACAAGTTTAGTCCTTTAAGTATATATATATATCTAACCTTTAACTTTAGAATTTGGGAAAACAACCCCTCATAGTTATAACTTTTGAATAATGACATTTTCAGCCCCTTTAGCTATAATTTTTAGAAAGTTACGATATATACCCTTATGCATGAAAACTTTTACAAAACAAGTCCAAAAAGCCATGTAAACTTAATTTAGGATTCTAAAAATGGTTATTTGGATGTTATAGCTTATTAAGTATATAGCTTTTATAAGTTGTTCCTAACGTAACAAAAGTTTAGAAAAATGATTCGTTAGCTAGAAAATCAAAACGGGTCGTTTTTAGGGTTTTTACTAAAAACTCATGGGTTTGAGGATTCCAAAGCCTTCAAAACAAGAGTTTATATATGATATTAAGAGTAGTATGGAAAACTTTCCTAATAACAGATTATAAGCTTATTGAACAAGAACTAAGCTTACTTGAGCTAGAAATGGGTCGAAATGGGGTTTTCGGGTTCGTACGCCTAGTAACGACTTCAAGGGCTCCTTTTTCTTGATTCTTGGCTTCTATTCTGAGCTTAGGGACTTCACTTGATCCTTCTTGGTCTGAGTTAGAATTCACATTGTTGGTATTGAATGGAAATTTTAGGTGTGATTTGAATGGTTGCTTGAATTCGGCTATTTATAGGGGTGAAAACCCTTGGTGCCCAAGTTTTAGCTATGAAAGGTGTCAAGAGCTGTAGATAGATAACTAATGACAGCTATGGTGATGACTCTTGAGGGCTAGAGGTGTAGCTTAGCAAGGTGGAAGGAGATGGTGAAGTTAGGGTGATGACTAGGGGTTTTGGAGACTTGGTGGCCAAGTTGGGTGACAAGGTGGTGATGGAGGTGCTTGTAAGGTGCTGGAGTGATGGTGATGTGGTGGTGAGGTCATGGTGATGAAGGTGGCGGTGAGTCATGGAGGAGCTTGAGGTGTTTACTTAGTTTATACATCGTTGTTTTTGGACAGCCAACATCAGTCTCGGTAAAATGGTTGCCATTTACAAACTGTAACTTCGATAAAGCTCAAACCAGTGAGCATGGTTAGATATTTGAGTCCTCTAAAACTTTTAGTTTCACATATTTATGGGTTATTATACAAAAATCTAGAGATATTAGCCGTTTACTACAGGTGTACAGAATCTGCGCACCTTTGCCATTTCGGCTATAACTAATTCATCCGACGTCGAATCGGGTTGAGTCAACCGGAAAAATGATCACAAGACATAGGGCTACAACCTAGTATTTTCACTTAATACCCAAAGCCTATTGATTTTTCCCAGATCTTATGTTTTTTCAACAGATCAGATTTCTGAAAACTATGAACTAGTTTAAGGGCGTAACGGGTTTGCTAGGGTTTTTGGGTTTAGGATTAAGGTTTTAGGGTTAGTGTAGGAGCTGAGATTAGAGAAGGAAAAGTGTTTAAATATTGTGTATTGAGTGCTTGTACCTTGTGCTAAAGTGGTGTAAAGTTTAAACATAGTTTAGGAGCTTGAATGACCTAATTAGGTTTTTAGGCATGATTAGCTTGTACATTGTGCTTTAGAAAGTTGTAACTTGATTTTAGTAGGGAAACAGGTATTCAAATTTTGTGATATTGTATATACACATTCTTCAAAGGGTTGTTACATTCTTTTTTATATGTATTCAGTACATATAGTTAGGGTTTTGATGTAAACGTTAACATTTAATGCTTGTTTTGATATAACGTTTTGAAAAGTACGTTAAATGGATAATGTACTTGGTAAAAATGATATTAAGATATTGACTTGACATATTAGGATGTTTACATGATGTAAACATAGATATAGATAGCATTGGTTGAGGTTGTGTAAGCTAGTTTACTTTAGAAATGCAAGTTACGTTGCATAATGAGAAAAAGCAAAAAAATTCCCTGTATAAAGGTGGTATATATAGTGCATCTAATTTAATAGATAGATGATACAGTGCATCTAATTTAATAGATGGATAATTACATTGATAAAAATTGCGGGTTGTTATACTCAACTTGTGGTTAAACCATAGATTGTTGTTGGTCAAACCGTAGTTTGTTGTTGGACCAAACCGCACTTCTAGTCTGGTCAAACCGCAGGTTTGTTTATGGTCAAACCGCAACTTTAAGAGCTCAAACCGCAGGTTTACACAACAAAACCGCAACCCAGAATCATCAAACCGCAACTGTACAGCCAAACTGCAACTTGTCCCTTTTTTTTTAAATGTACTTTTTCAAAAATAATAGATGTCTTTTCTTATTTACTTTAAGCTTCAAACAAGGACTAAAATAAGCTTGAAAAAGCTGTTTAACAACCATAAAAACTTAAAATAAGCCAAACCAAGATAAGCCGAGACAAGAGAACTTATAAATAAGCTCAAATCAGTCAGTAAACCACCAATAAGCCCAACTTCCTTTTGGTAGACAATAAGAACTAATAAGATACTAGGAAAATAGGGAGCTTTTCTCAACAAAACAACACAACAACACAAAAAAATCAGGCCCTGTGGGCCCTTTTTGGCAAGAATAAGCCATGAAAAATAAGCTGAAAATAAGCTATAAGCATGAAACAACACAACACAATAACAAAACACCCTCGGTTAGCTCTTGATACCACTTATAAGACTCATGATCACCTTTTCAGGGGGACGGGATTGATCAAAATAAACTATGGAAATCGTAGAGGGGGGTGAATACATTTTCCTTTTAAAATCTTAAAAATGTTTCGTATCAAATCACCGATCAAGCGTGATATAATAAGAAGAGTGTTTATATAAATTCTATACCAACAATACATATTCACATCAATGTTCACATCAATCCGTGACACAAACACATCAAAAACTATATAGAACACAACACACATTGCAAATATAAATATAGAGCGATAAATGCAAGTATAAATGTAAGAAATAGTAAAAGGAAATGCAAACCCGCGACACGATGGATTTATAATGGTTCGGTTACGGAAGCACCCTTCCCCCTACTTCAATCCGGCACCAATACCTCGAGAGTTATCTTCACTAGTCAACAAGCCTCCCTTTAGGCGGAGAAAAACCGTACACAATGTTGTTATATCAATTTCGCACTAAGCTAGATGTCGGGTCTCTATTCGTAGCTAGACACTAAATCTATCACGGACTTCAACAACTATTCACTACTTACACGACTTCACAACACAACTTCACAACTACACAACTTCTTCACTTCACAACTTCACTTCACAACTTCCCCTCACTTCACAACTTCACTACACTTCACATCTTCCTTACACTTTACAACTTACATCCACCAAAAGCATACCACAGATCATCAGGATCTAACATACCTCTTATGAACACCCCATGATCTTACTTTACACAACTTTGGAATACATGGACTCGATCTATACATTGTGAATGTAAGACATGTCACAACATGCATATAACTAAACTACATAACATTCGCTTTCTTGATGATGAGGAGAGTTCTTCTCTTGCACTTGAATGGATAGATGATTGGATCACATTTAAACAAACTTATAACAAGTTAAGTGATCAAAGAAAAGGGTTGGAAATGAGGTTTTAGATCTGAAAAAAACTATGTGCAAAGAGGTGAGAAAATCTGTAGAAACAGTCCACTATTTATAGGCAAAAATATTATTTTTTTATTTGGGCGGTCCTCTTAATTATACAAGGGCGGTCCCCTTAGTTATGGGCGGCCCCTTTAATTAATTAAAGGGACGCCCATTTTTCAGACGCTCTCTTTTTTGTCTTTTTGTGGGGAAGGTTTTTCTGAAACTTTCTAGCCGTTTTTGGGTAGAAAATTTGAATTCAAAATGTTTATTTTGAATAAAACATTTTTTATAAATACAAAAATGTTTTGTATATGTTTTCCAAAAATGTTTGTCCCATTTTATAAAAAAATGTAAGGTTTGGAAAAATAAAAAATTTCTTTGATCATTCAACAAATTAAAGTTTGTTTGTTCATACCTTTAGTGATTTACGCCGAGTGCGAACTTAAATTTGTTGTTGAAGAAAACATGAGACGTCAAAAGATGTTGACGTATGAATTGATGATTTGTGATTACGAGTAACTTAAGCACTTTACGTTATGTGTTATAAGTTACATGTTTGTCATCATCAAAACATGAAGAGAATGTGTAGATTAAATATCGTAATGTAATATTTCTACCAACATAAACAAAGTATGCCATTGTTGCTTTAGTGAGAGAAAATAAAGAGAGGGTGGAGAAAATATTATATGTTTATTAGCTTGGAAATTAGGAAGATACACAAATGATTTCACCAACACCCCTTGTGGAGAGCCATGAGGGGTATTTATACTAAAAAGAAAAGCAAACTATTCCTAGTTTACATAAATAACCCTTGCATGATATGCAGTGTCCAAGTCTAGTCTAATTCACGTGTGAGACGTCAGCTTTACAAAATAGTAAGGCTAACAGGTTAATCTTGTCACAATTAACCAAACCCGTATAAAGTTCACACCGTCAGTTATAATCTATCTATGTGACAATATTGAAATCTAGCTCATTGAGGCTTTACCAACTTATGTCCAATAGGCTCCCCCATCCACTCCCCCGCACCCTCTCTAGCATAGGGCTTTAGGTAAAGATGCTTATTATCCATCTTAATCGCTACGCATTTGAAATAAGAAAATTACTCAATATCGATGCAGCATGTTCCATCTACTGATGTAGAACTAATCCAGTCCTAAGATACCATATTCTACCATTACTTACCAGGAGACAGACAGTCCCTCATGAGCAACATCACCATCTCACGCTAAAAATATACTCAACAACCACAAAAAACTCTCCAATCCCTGCCCCATCCCCCCCCCCAAGTTTCAGGTAATAGTTTATACTTGTTATATCAATACGTCACACAGCACTAGATTAATCACACGTCTGAAGATAGATAGTTATGTAAAATCCACGATGTAACCCATGTACGCATCGCCCCGTGTTTGTGATGTGTGTATTTCCGCCGTGGAACACATACGTCGTAGACGCTACTTAGCCTAAACCTACTTATCGAGTACTTGAAGTTCTCAGATGTCAAGTGTTAGTATGTGAGAGAGATCCATATAGATGTTCTAAGTGGTCGTACATTGAGATTAGCCCCCATTCCCCGCCCCCTCCCCCCACCACTATAGACGCTCCCTTAGTAAGTCTAAACTATACGTGTTGTAGAAGTCATGTATACAGTGCCACTGTATAATCTAGTGTAATCGATATAGCTGTATCGATTGCTAACTGCTATAGTGTGTATTGTACTTTTAAAACAGTAAACACCTGCCGAGATAATTAAATCGATACTTGTGTCAGAATGTATACAAGAGTTCTATGGGCATGTAATATCTCTAGAGAGATTATTTGGTCTCTTAAGCACCTACAACTCCAGTAATGTATTATTCGAGGTAATCTCCATGTAATCTGTTTGATTTGCGTATTGATATAAAGTCTATCTATATGCAAAACTCTCACTCATACGACCCTGTAATGTATATGTTTACTCAAGAGAGACTACAATACCGATCAACACACACCACACACACCGCATCTGTCCTCCACCCGTCCCCACCTACTCAGTCCAGACCTCCGCTATCTCAAGCCCTCTCCAACACGACCTTCCCCCCACGCAATAACACCCCCCCCCCTCGTCCCACGTATTATTGCTCCGGAGTCTATAATGTTACAAGAGTTTTCCTACGGATTTTTAATGCACTTGCAGGGACATTTCTTGTCTTCATAAATTCCATGTTGAGAATTCGTATTGGTTGGTTCTTTCTTGCTCTTATAAATCTCTTGCTTAGCTTTTATTTTTTGAAAACCAAATGCTAGATTTTATATTTATAAGTTCTCAAATCTGGTCGATACGCGTAAAACACTTTTCTTTTGGGGTGGGTTGGAGGTACCAATACGGGTATCGGCGGTTGGTAGGTATTCAGGTTGGGCTCCATGTTAGTAGATATGGACATAATCTTAACCGCCTCCCAATACGTCGTGTTGGTAAATCTGGATATGGCGTATCTGGGTCTTCTCGCTTGTTCTGAAAGAGTCTGACCAAAGTTTTCATAATAGGCGCGTATCCGAATGATGTGGGATACAGGGTTATTCTTCAAAGTCAGGCAAACTGGTCTTTGATAATAGTTTCTAGTCTTGGGATACGGAGTATCTGTCTTGAATGATAAGTCGTATTCTTCATATTCAGTATACTTTCTTGAACTTCTTCGTTTATGCTCCAAAACACGTTCTTTTCTCTAACTTTCACTAATTGCTTGATAATAACTGAAATTCATAAAGATAAGCAATTAAAGTATCAAAATCTTGTATTATAAAATAACATTACAAAACGAGCAATATAGATGGGAATAAATGATGTCATAATTAAAGTTATTTGATGTCATTCACATATCCCCTCTTGATCTACTTGTCCTCAAGTAAACTTTAGATTTAACTTATGAAAACGTATCCTAAATGAATGTCTAGGATTTTTCCTTTAAGCGCTTTTTATTCCATTACTAGTGCACAACCAAACAACTCACGAAATAATAAATGAAATCACTCAACTAATATATGTGGCAACATTTAGTAGTTCGCTCAATTGCTCGATCGTGATGAGTATTCTATCATAAGCTTGGAAAAGATGCACATCTCCACCACTATAGCTAAGGAGTAACAAGTCTAAAAAGGTAAATTGGGTGAATATGGCCAAGGGCTTCATGGGGTTGATCACTCTTTTTAATCTCTGTCGATACCAATATTCCAGAAAAGGCGACAAAACCGTAAATGCACCCCCAAACCCATGACCGCGATAATTGTGATTGCTCACTCCCAAACTCGAATAAGCTAAAGAATAGGATTAAGTAATCTTCACCAATAGTATTACACCAACAAGGGTAACAAAACCACATACACATTCAAATCCATGAATGAGACACATGTGATTGCTCATATCCCTCCTTCGAGTAAACCAAAGGTTAGGATGAAGAATGATATAAGGTAGGGATTAGGCATGAGAAACATATATAATTGGTGTAAAATAAAATAAAAAATAGATAGATTAAGTCTAACCAATTAACAATAATGTTGCTAGCTACTTTCTCGACCACAACCTTGAAAAAGACACAACATTCACGATCTACTCACGCATTAACAGGAAAACACGCTCTGTGTTTGGTAGATACGATTTGACTCAAAGAATGTCTTAATCATTCATTCTCACGTATCAATAAAAACAAAACCTAGTTGCCTTCCCATAACAACCAACTCCATTCATCCAGATATAGCTATAACAATAGTGGCAGTTATCCTACCACTTAATACAAAAACACATAGTTGGTTAATTTTGCGACCAACTTCCAATAATATACAACAATACACTACATCGTTAGTTTATAGCACGTACAAACGAATAATCGATTATATCATAAATAATAATGTCTGTTAATTTTAGACGAACCGGTTATCTCACAATCCTCTCCTTTTTTTCTCACTTACATTATTTTGTATTTTTCTATTTTTTTGATTTTTTTTCCTTTTTTTAAACTTTTTTTAAACAAATCAAAAAACGAATAAAGGTGTAAAATTTCACCACTTCACGATTATAATGAATCTGGATAATAATTCCATAACACTCATGACTCAGCAATAAATATAATAGTGAAAGTAGTAAACACACGAACAATAAAAGAAACTATTTTCACATTTCCATTACAATGTGTAATTCCCGACCTAACCAAAGATAAGAAATACGCACACGAACACAAGAAGTACACACTTTTACACAAAAGCAACTAGCAACAAACCACAAACTTTTAATCTACAGGGTAGGCTAAGGTGTAACCAAACATATTTTAGGTGGTGTAAAAAACAAAAAGAATGGCTCAGAAGGTTTTTCTAAGGGTATCTTAATCTAAAAATAAGAGTAACAAAAGGGTTTTATACGGAGTTTAACTAACCAGTGTAGTTAGTTAATAACACATAATCTTTGTAAACGACATAGGCTATTTGGTTTAATCCTAGAAATTTACCAATCCAGAAAAGTCGCTTCAATTATAAAAATAATACTCATTATGGTGGTCTCGAATAGTATATAAAGCCAAGTTCTAAAGTTTACTACAATCACCGACACACTCATATATTTGTCGAATTTTGGTAAAATGGGGGAAACAGAAAAGGCTTAATCCTCACAATATATAAATAAGGGTTATGTGTGCGGGTTATGCAACTAATAATCTACAAAAAACATGCTATTTTTTTTATTTAAGCATAAATTAGGCATATTCTTGTGAAAATAAGGACAAGTAGCGTTCTAATTCTCCTCACCCACTTGAGATATACATTGCCCACGTTGTATAAATTTGGCATGAAATACATAAATTATAAAGAATTAGAACGAAAACTCCCATAAGATTTGCTTGATATAATCTTCCATGATGAGTTTATGAGCAACTATGCGTGTTGTGTTGCGAAAAGCGTTTGAATACCAGCATGAACAACACACATAAGATTCCAGATTATCTGCATACCACTACTTTTTTCATTCACGTATAGTATTTCTCTGTATTACCATAAAGAAAATCACAGCAATCGTATCTCCAAATAAACGTCGGTTAGAATAAGAAAATAAAAACGATAACTATACATGACAGTCGATATGTCGTATCCATGGTGATGGATACGTCGTACTGAAACCTGTAAGAAAAATAACCAATATGGGTCAGAGGTCAAATACGTCGTGATATGAATACGCCGTGATCTGAATACGCCGTATTGACAAGTCTGGCAATAAAGTTTTTAAATTACTGAAGAATAAAAAGACAATGTTTCCAAGGTATTCAATACGCCGTATTCATTGGGTTGGATATGCCGTATCGACATACTAGACAGACAGACTCGATACAAAAATTGAAATAACATTTTGGGTTGTGTCCCGGCAAGCACTGTTGTTTATTGAAGAGTCTTTAAGTTAGACCTATATACCCATTATCCTTATAGACTAACTTGGGGTCGAAGGGGATGCCAAAAGGTACATATAAATTTTTAACAAAATTCATTAGCATACCCTCGTCATAATATTTCCAAATCATGATATTAATACTTAATTCTTTAATAAAAGTTTCAATTATAAAAAAAATTACTAATTGTATCATGACTTGTTTTCCAAAGTTTATTTGACATTTGTGCATAGGTACCAACATCGATACTTATTATATTACATAATGGTTCGATAAATATGACCCTCGAAAACTGATTGATACCTATTTTATCTTCATCATTGTCCTTATCTAATTTTAAACTACCGACATAAAATATATCATAAGAAAATAGATCTTTATCAATACTAAGATGTTGAATTTTTCTTTTTTAGAAAAATCATTTCTTTAAAGCTTTTCTTTTGGATATAACATTGTATTTTCATCATCATATTCGGACAATGATGTTTTATTCTTTTAATTAACTTCATTGACATGCTGAGAATCTAATGTGGTGATGAGGTGTCATTTTATACACTTTTACGGGGTCGTTTAACCTCCAAAATCGTGTGTTTATGCCTTAAATAGGTATTTAATCGTTCCTTTTCAGGTATTTCGCATTTGGAGGACATTTGAAAGAATTACACGTGACTTGGGCTCATTTGGAGAAGAAACGGACGAGATTACGAACCAACACCAAGACTCTTGAAGATTTGTGCTCACAGAGCCTGAAGACGGCGTCACAAGCCATATACGACGTCGTCACAATTCATCAAGTGACGGTGTCACATATTTCAAGACGGCGTCAGCCCGCAACCGACTCAAACGCAGATCTAGAAGATTCATCTTATGACGGCGTCCATAGACTAAAATGCGACGCCGTCACGTCGATTTTCTTATATATACAAACCCGAATTTAGGGTTTTGAGTGTGTAACTTTACTAAAAAGAGGGTACGAACCCTAGTTCGCTTAGCAGCTGTAGGAGATGATTTTAGGAACTAAAAACCCTATTGTACCTCTTCCAATTCATGTTGTAATCAAGTAAGGTTTACTTAATCATTCAATATGTCTATGTGTTGTTTGATTTATTGTTCTTGCTTTATTCTTAACATGCTTGGCTCTAAACCTCAGTATTGTGTTTATTTGGATTGTATGAAACCTAGATGTAGCGATCTTTAGTGGTGTTGCTTCTTGTTGCTTTATCTTTAACATGCTTGGCTAAACATATTATTGTGTTTATTTATGATTGTATGAAACCTAGAATGTAGATCTTAGTGGTGTTGCCTCTTGTGATGGATGTATACGTTAGGTCTTACAAAACCAGCTTTTTGTCAATAATTGCTGTTGATATGTCTAGGGAAACGTGATTGTGTAGAAAGGATACCATCGGGTAACAGTCTTCATACTACCTTGCATGTGCGTTGCTCTAGCGGCATACTAAGTAGATGACGGGTTCGTGTAATTCGTTCATGCTTTAGGAAATAATTACATAGATCATCACAAGTGTGTCAAGGCAACAACACTAGGAAAAGCAATCTAGGGAGTAATACATGATTAAATAGAAACAATATTTTATCTTATTGTTATCACCATTAGTTTAGATTATTATTTAGTTTAATAGCTAAAACCAAACCTCTCTCTCTCAATTATATGATTTTACCTGCTTTCATAAAATACAAAAAATACAAAAAGAATCTTCCCTCAACCCTTAGAATTCTGTTAGACCATGATCAAGCCTTCCCAACCTATTCCTCGAGTGAACGATAAACAACCCCGAGTCTTGCCCATACTACACTACAACGATTATGTGCACTGCCTAGGGAGTTGTAAAACTTCTCGTGTAGAAGTCCTACGATGACTGCACATCAAGTTTTTGGCACCGCCGCCTGGGGAATAGTTAGATTTTGATCATAGTTTAGCTTAGTTCTACTTGCTTGAATCCTTTCAAGTAAGATTTAATTCCGCATATTAGCTTTCTTGTAGCCTATCTTTTCTTCGTATTAATTGTTTCGTAACCCAATCGCATCAACTACCATGGGAGATGAGAATCCTATCCGTACTCTAGGAGATTACTCCAGACCAAGCCACGAGGGCTATAGGAATACCATCGAGCTCCCCGAAGGGAACAACGTGGTACCTATTCGATCCGACACCATCCGGTTGGTGCAAAACGGATGCTCATTCCACGGACTACGGTCCGAGGATCCAAATCAACACCTCAAAGATTTCCTTAAACTTGTGGACTCACTTGACCTTGACAGTGAAAACAGGGAAAGAACGCGCCTACGTTTATTTTAATTTTTCCTACGAGATCAAGCTAGCAATTGGCTTGAACGCCTTCCAGCAGGATCCATCTCAACATGGGAGGATCTTAATACCCGATTCTTTGCATGAAGAGAATACTTGAAGTATAAGATGTTTACGTAGGTATTAGTGCTCTCGGGTATGTCTAAATGTATTTAATTAGCAAAACGTAAACGTTTTTCGTGTCCAATATAAATAAAAATTTTTCTACACTATATACATAGCATAACACATCATTCATAAGACCTTCTAGAGTGTTTACAAGCATAGGTTAAACCATTTGCTATAATTGGAGCAAAGTTTGTGATAGATTATGGTTTCCAAAAATAATCTAGGGTTTCCATTGGTGCAAGCTTGTGTTTTTGATCTAACCAAGGGTTTGGATTTGTTTGGTCATCATATTACATATCATTAAGGTTATCTAAGACTCTTTATGTATTCATTCTTATGATTTTATGGTGTTACTTATGTTATATTTAGTAAATCACCATTCTAGGGTTTTCTTTAATGGGTTTTGATTAAAAGTGAGATTAGAACACTTGTTATCTCGAAATCTTGAACAAAATATGACCTAATGGAGCTAATATATGTAAGACATAAGATATTAAGGGTTCTAATGGGTTTGTAACAAAGTGGTAAAGCTAAAAATCCTTAAAAACAAGTTTTAAACATTCTGAGAAATAATATCTTAAGGGGTTGTTTGTAATTCAAAATTTACATATATGTTTTATGATTTTATAAAATACTACATGTCACAAGGATCGAGGGGTCATAAGAACTCGGGAAAACCGATGATTAATAAAAGAAGAAGATACGCTATTTACAAGTTTACGATTTTTAGTTATACTTTATAAAAATCAATTATTTTTATAAAAAGTAACTATTCATCACAGAAAACTTATACTTTAAAAAACATCTATAATATGATAAAACTTGCATGACAAAAACTGTAGTGCTCTCGAAAAGAATCTCTAAAATCGGAGTTTTAAAACGGAATAAGTTATGACGATTATACGATTAAGCTAATTAAATTTATATAAATTATTATATTCATGAATTGTTAATAGTATATTCATCAGCTGATTTTATTTTTTTTAAAAATACGATTATTTGATATATCTTTCAAATACGAAAGCAGTTTCGTTTGTGAACGAAGGAAACGTACACATACGGCGTTGTTAAAAAGAGGAATGTTACACATATTTTTTATACTTGTGCACTATTTCCTGAGGTGAATAGTGTTGGTTCGTTTTTAATAAAACTTTTTGCAAAACTTTATGGAATCATTTAAATAATATTTATAATTAGTTTAGACTTTATAAATATTATTTTATAAAGGCGATTAAACCATTTAACGATTATACGGAGATAAATACATGGAATTTAATATTATCAATACAATCTTGAACAAATTTCACAAACGCAACTAGATGGTGATGTAGCTATATAGAATATATATGTGTTATAGTTACCAAAGTGCTATATTACTAGGGAATTTCATAATGAGGCCTCTTCGGATATTTAAATGTTTGGATAATTGGCACAATTGGTCCTTGTCTTCTATCCGCCCACTTGTAGTGTTAAAGGAGTTTCTGAAATTGCAATTTCACCCCTTGTGCTTGTATACTTCTTTTTCTTCTTTATTAAACAAAGTTTCTTCTTTTGCAACTTTAGCCCTTGAATCTTTAAAACTTCTCATAAGCCCTTGAAACTTTGCACACTTGACATAACTAGCCCCTTGACTTTATTTTGAGGTCCTTGACTTCATTGTTTCTTTCTTTGACTGTGTCGGGCTGATCCGGCTGTGATCTCTGGCTGAATTCTCACTCTTGCTCTTGACTCTTTGTCTTTTTCCCGTTTCTTGTTGGTTTTTGATCGTTTTTGCTTCTTTTTGTCTTTTCAATCCTTTCCTGCACAATTGGACACAAAAGCACACATTTTCTATTCTTTTGGCATTTTATTGGCTTTTATTTGGCAAAATCCCGGGTAATTTAGTATACAATTAAGCAAATATCAGAGTTCATAGCCCCCTTTTTACCACTTAATTGTTTTACAAACTCTACGGGGTGAATTACATTGCTTGTTTTACTATTGGACACAAGTGTTTTTCTAAGTGTTTTCAAAGTGTTTTAAACTGTATGCTATCCAGATTACTGCCTGAATATTATTGCATAAGTTACCACTATTACCAATTAAGTCCCTACTATATCATGAACCGTCAATTGCTATTGTAGTGAGCGCGAGTGTTGTGGATAGATCTATCGGGACTGACAATCCTCACCTGGAATTTCTGGTCACAAGTTGACCATGGTGCATTTAACATTGAGAATACTTTTAGGTTGTTGGCAAGCATCCTATACATTTGGGGCACAAACTAGTTAAGGCTTCGGGGTCATGAGCTTAGTGCAATAATACAAAGTGTTGGACATGATGAATGTGTTTCTCTTGTCTACCTTACCTATTTTGGACTATGGAATACGTACATAGTCTGCTATTACTTGTTTTGGACTTCGGAATACGTACTTAGTCCACCATTTACTTCGATCTTGTGGTCCACTACTGAACATTACTAGATTTATTAAATCTCTACTTGGATTTCGGAAATAACACTTTTAAATGCTGTAACGCTACTTTTCTTCTCAAATATTTCTTAAATTATTTCAATACTATTTTTATCTAAACCTATGAATTCACCAACTTTATGTTGACCGTTTTTGCATGTTTTTCTCAGGTTATTATTTGCTAGTGGAGCATTGGGAGCATTCGAGTCGCGCGGATATATTTTTGAACGCTTAATAATTTGAGTACCATTAAATAATTTGTAAACTCTGATTTTAATATAACGAATGTGAAATTTATTTAAACGTCTCTTTTGAGGTCGTTTTCCGTGACTTGTGTTTGTACTATGAAGTAGCACCCCATTGTTACCATTCCGCTGCGCTGTCATGATTTTTGGGGGGTGTTACATGATCCCATTGTACGGAGATGGTGATCTCACCACCACAAAATTTATCCATGTAGAGGTTGAATGCTCTGCATCTCCTATTTTTACTGGCAACAATATTTGTCCCATTGGCCATATGATTTCTCTACTGAAACCAACAAGGGGTGCGGTAGCTGGAACTATTTGATTCTTTACTTCGGGACGAAGCCTATTAAAGCAATGTTCGTATAGTATTTCTGAAGCTGATCCTCCATCCACATATATGCGATGTATGAAGTGACCTCCTATCTCTGCCTCAATGATCATTGGGCCTTCCGTTCCGTCCTCTTCCCCTAAGGGTGGGAACGGCATTTCCGGATTGGAGGAGAAGCTTTGTGTTATCCTTTGTCTGGCAACCCTCTGCCATGGTTGAACCATCAAGATTGCCAGAGGCTTATCCTTTCTGGATGTTTCTCCCTTCTTTGCTACTTTTGACTGATCCTTTACGCTGCCTTGTTTTAGCTCCTTAATCACGTGCGACAACTTTCCAGCCATGATTAATTATTCAATTTGTCTTCTTAGATGCATGCACTCATCAGTGTTGTGTCCTACTTCCCTGTGTAACTCACAAAACTTGTTGTTATTTCTATTTTCAACGGGTGTTGTCATTGGTGGCGGGGTTTTAAATTTGCCTTTATCTAGAGCCAAAATTTCCTTTGGGGATTTTGTGAGGAGTGTGAACTTGTCATGTCTCTGCTCTGATCTTTGCTGATTCCTGAAATCTCCCCTTCTTTCAAAATTTTGTTTTCTCCCAGCTTCCTGTTGCTTCCACGCCGGAAGTATTTTCTTTCGTACCTGGTTGGAAGCTGCTACCTCTCCCCCGAGGAATGTTGTGGTAACCCTCATCATTTCATCCACTGACTTTGGGATGCTGTCGTGTAGACGTTTAATTAGCTCGGGGTTCGTGATTCCGTGCATGAATCCGAAGATTCTCATGCATTTCGGGGCTCCTTTGACGTGCCTACTCTCATCCTTGAATCTTTGCACGAAATCTTCTGTGGATTCCCACTCTCTTTGCTTGATGTGGTGAATTTTTACCGGATCTTTGATACATTTCTTTTGTTGAAGGAAGTTTGCTAGGAATGACTTTTTTAAATCGTCATAGCTGTCCACGAATTCTGGAGGTAGGTCATCGAACCTGTAAAACCTAAAAATCTCAACAAATGTGAAATTACCAAAATACCCCTAATGCAAGAAAATCTATAAAAGCTTAAATAAATTTCAGTTTAATTATAGAAATTATGAAAATACAATATTTAGCAATTATGAAATTTTTGTAAAGTTAAAATACTTTATGTTATACAAGAAAAATAAATAATATTTATGTATATATATACTTTGCCGAATTATATATAATTATTTATATATACATTAAAGTTAAATCAAATAAATTAAAGATAAGTACAAAATAATTTTGGCAAGTTACAAATCTGATTTTAGTCCATTTGAAAGCCCCAAAAATTGGCCAAAATTCCTTATAATATTCCTTATACATTTTTATTTGGTTAAATCATTAAAAACAAATGCACCAAAACCCTAAAATACCAAAGTGA